>JAQQSK010011028.1:0-12444 GCA_028658325.1 Potorous gilbertii | reverse complement strand
GCTATTGGATCTTGTAAGCATTACTTAGCTTTTCTGGGTCTCAGTTTCCTCTTATGTAAAATGGAAACAAATATACTTGAATTACCTACTTCAGAATGTTAATTCAATTCATAATGTTGATGGTAAAATCAAATGAGATTTATATAAAACACTATATAAAACTTAAAGTATTAGCTATCATTATGTCATTCAGAAATCACTATCTGACGTGTCTGTCTCTGTTCTCAAATTATTGTTCAATCTCAATACTTAGTTGTTTAGGTTTTGTTTAAATAGGCTTAAAATTATGAAAGAAATTTATATTGGAGACAGCTAGGAAGTTCAGCGGATAGAGCAATGGGCCCGGTGTCGGGAAGACTCGAGTTAATATTCAGCTACAGACACTTACAAGCTGTGTGATCTCAGGGAAGTCACCCAATCTCTGATTGCCTCAGTTTCTTCAACTGCAAAATGGGGACAGTGATAGGACCCACCACCCAGGAATGCTGTGAGAATAAAGTGAGATAATATATGTTAAAAAGTGTTTATCACAGTGCCTCATATATATCAAGTACTATATAAATGTTTATTCTCTATGTCCCTTCTCTACCAAATTGGGCTCAAAAATAGTGATGGAGAAAGTAAAGCTGTAAATAACTGAGGCTTGTATGGGACCAGAAGGAACTTGTAACTGCAATAAAAACTATCCCCAAATGGAGTAATGCCCCAAATGGCCTTAAATGGGTTTAGGTTGTTTCATCAGACCTCTAGTTCTGATTCAGTCCAATGAGCCCCTTCTGTGTACAGAACCTAAGCCTAGAAAGCATCTTCCTATCCCCTTTTTTGGTCTGTACCTGTGATTTCATGGTGTAAGGAACTCCTGGTGATATAAATCACCAATGTAAATCAGCAACTGTTCTGTCAGTTTTATATTTAAAGAGGTTCATGGGATCTGAGAAGTCAAAGTACTCGGCCAGTGTGTATCAAACACAGAATTTGAAATCTACTCGACTGTACAAACCCCTATAGGACTTTATAGCTTGTAAAAGGGTTTCTTCACAATAACCCTGTGGAGTAGACAGTAAAAGAATTATTGTTTTATAGATGGGGAAACTGAGACTTGGTGAGCTTATGTGACTGACTCATAGTCACTTTTTCAGCAAATCAGTAGGTCACAGACCAGTCATTTCATCTGTTTGAATATTTCCATGACTGACTGAAATTCCTTTGTAATAAATAGTCTTTGAGAATAAATATGGACTTCCCCTTACCTCCCCGCCCCCATAAAACGATGGTCACACAGTTAATAAAAAATGCAAATTGCAAAACCAGGACAAGAATCAAGGTCTTTAAATAATTAGCCCAATGCTTTTCCTACTACATATACAACACCCTCTACAAATTGAAGGGGCCAGAAATTTCGATTTTCAATTTCTTTGCTAGTTGATTCCTAAGTGGACCATAATGGCAGTCACAGACAAAGTGTAAGCTCAGATTCATAAGGAAATGGAATAAAATAGAAAGTAAATAGAAGTGGAACTTCTGGTTTCAATTTAATTAGGATATCTTCAGGAGACACATCCTTTTCTTTTTTTTATTTTTCATTTATTTATTTTAGTTTTCAACATTCATTTCCATAAGATTATGAGTTTCAAATTTTCTCCCTGTCTCTCCCTTCCCTTCACCCCAAGATGGCATGTAATATGTAAAGAAGAATTAGAACCAATGGGAGAAACCATGAGAAACAAAAAACAAAAACAATAGAGAGCACATAATATGCTTCAACGTGCATCCAGATTCCATAGTTCTTTTTTCTGGATGTGGACAGCATTTTTCCATTGCTAAGAAGAGCTAAGTCCATCAAAGTTAATCATAGCACAATGTGGCTATTACTGTGTACAACATTCTCCTGGTTCTGCTCACTTCACTCAACATCAGTTCATGTAAGTCTTTCCAGGTTTTTCTGAAGTCCACCTGCTCATCATTTCTTATAGCACAATAGTATTCCATTATATTCATATACCACAACTTGTCCAGCCATTCCCCAATTAATGGACATCCCTTCAATTTCCAATTCTTGACCACCACACAAAGAGTTTCTATAAATATTTTTATACACGTGGGTCTTTTCCCCATTTTTATGATCTCTTTGAGATAGAGACCTAGAAGAGGTATTGCTGGGTCAAAGGGTATGTACAATTTTATAGCCCTTTAGGCATAGTTCCAAATTGCTCTCCTGAATGGTTGGATAAGGTCCTAGCTCCACCAACAATGAATTGATGTTTCAACTCTCCCGCATGTTCTCCAACATTTATCATCTTCCTGTTTTGTCATGTTAGTCAATCTGATAGGTGTGATGTCGTACCTCAGAATTGTTTTGATTTGCATCTCTCTAATCAATAGTAATTTAGAGAATTTTTTCATATGACTATAGATAGCTTTAATTTCTTCCTTTGAAAACTGCCTGTTCATATCTTTTGACCATTTATCAATTGGGGAATGACTTGTATTTTTGTAAATATGACTCAGTTCTCTACGTGTTTAGAAAAGAGGCCTTTATCAGAGACACTAGTTGTAAAAATCCTAGTCTAGTTTTTAAGGTGTTGTTTTCTTCAGTATTTTTGTGCCTCCTTTATGAAGTTATTAACCCTTTTTTCATAATTTTCTTGCATCACACTCATTTCTCTTTCTGATTTTTCTTCTACCTGTTTTACTTGATTTTAAAAATCCTTTTTAAGCTGTTCCATGACCTGGTGCAATTCATATTTTTCTTTGAGACTTTAAATGTAGGAGCTTTGGCTTTGTTGTCTTCTTTGGAGTTTGTGTTTTGATCCTCCCTATCACTATAGTAATTTTCTGTAGTCAGGATCTGTTTCTGCTGTTTGCTCATTTTCCAGTCTTTTTCTTGAGTTTTAACTTTAGGTTAAACTCCAGGTTTTTTGTGCAGTTGTTTTCATAGATAATTCTGGAGACCTACAAGTTTTTGGTTTTTTCAAGGTGGTATGACCTAGGAAGAGTTGTGTTTACTACTACTCTCCTGGCCTGTGCACTGGTCTGTGAGCAACCAGAAGGACTTTTTTCTACCCTGGAACTGCAATAAGTCCCCACTTCTCTGGAGCTGCAAGCTCTGATATGCAGGTGTTCTTCTTTGCCCTGGGACTGAGACCCAGGACTGTGACCCAGTTCCAAGTATGGACAATGCAACAGAGGCCCACCCCTGCTCCCTGCAAAGGGAGTTCTGTAATCTTCTTACCAGTTGTCCTACCCCCTTACAGTATGTAGGCTGAGAGATCCAAAAACAACCACTGCCACCACCACTGATTCAATCATCTCCAAGACTTGCTCCTGGTTTGCTGGAACCCAGTCTGCTGCTGCAACTGGTGCTCTCACCTCAGTTCAAGAGACCTTTCTTGCTGACCTTCTAAATTGTCTCAGGCTGGAAAATTATTTCACTCCAAGTTTTTGTGGGTTCTGCTGCTCTAGAATTTGTTGTGGGGGACAGATCAAGTGAGTCCCTGCCTTTTCTCTACATCTTGGTTCTGTTTTCTCCTTTCTTGATTTTCAAGATACTTCTTTCTTTAGATTCTTCTCCTATCTATCTCGTCACTCCACAATCTCCTTCACTGGTCTATTTATTATTCATGTTGTACTCCTAACAGAAGGTGTATCCTAAATTATCTATCCTGGACTTTCTTTTCTCTCACACTCTTTTGGTGATTTTATTAGCTCCCATAGATTCAATTATTTTCTTTGTGAAGATATTATCCAGCTTAGTCTCACTCCTGGGTTCTAATCCCACATTACCAACTACCTTTTTGAACTGGATGTCCCACAGGCATCACAAACTCAACGGTCCACAGTCCAAAACAGAATTCTTTATCTACCCACACCCCACCCCACAACCATATTCTGCACTTCTCTATTTCTATGAAGGACATTATCATCATTCAATGTTGCCCAGTTTCACAACATAATAACTACCCTTGGGTCTTATCACACAGAGCAAATTAATGACCAAGTCTTGTTTATTCTATTTCCACAACATCTTATATCTATCCCCTTCTCTCCACTTACACATCACTGCCCCAGTTCAAGTCCTTATCCCCTGTTACCTAGGTGCTATTACTATAGCCTCTTAATGGGTCTCCCTGCTTTAACCTTTCTCCTTTCCATCCATTTTCCACACAGCTGCAAAAGTGATATTTCTAAAGTACGGATGTCACTGTGGCATTCCCATGTTCAATGAACTGTTGATTTCCTTTGACCCCTAAGATCAAATACAAAATCCTCTGTTTGATATTTAAACCTCTTCACAACTTGGCTTTTACGCTTCCTTCTCAGGCCTATTATGTCATTTCCTTTCACCTCAGCTAAGATGACTTTCTTGCTTGCCTACTTTTATATTATGAGAATTAGCACCAGGACTCTGGAGGGAGGGACCACGGCACAGTGTGTATATTATAGGGTATAATTTGAGGGACCTTTGTTTTAACTTTTGTGGAAGACAAATGGGTTAAAAGCAGTGGTAGAGAATGGTATTGAGCACACCTGAGATCTACCAGAATAACCCCATTTGCATTCATTGGGAGCAGACAGTAGAGCATTAAACAAGGTGTAAGACATGGGAATGTCCTTCTGACCAAGAATCCAAGCAATTAGTGATGTACTAATCTCTTCTCCTTTTCCATTTGTACATCTTCTCTTTCCATTAGAAAAGACACCTACAGAGTTTTCTTTCCTTTTAAGTCGCTTATTTGTCAGATTTAAGTAGTATTTCAAAGCTGCCTTTCTTTAGATAAAGATAACAAAAATATTGTTTTTGATACACATATCTTTCATTAAAGACATAAAGTATAATTTGGGGAATACCAATGGTCAACTTGAACACATAGAATTTAAACCAACAGCTATATCTCTGACCAAAAGTTGGGGATTTCCATAACTTAAGTCTTGGTCAGCTATGCTCGTATGATATGATTTTATGGTGATAATTTCTATTAATAATACGCACCAATAAGATCTTGAAAATATCACTGAAAGGAATCTACATGGATTTGGGTGAGCTTGTCCCTGGGCTAAAACCATGAGCACTTTTTTTTTACTTTTTAGTTTTCGGTGTTTACCTTTATAAGATTTTGAGTTCTAAATTTTTCTCCCCCACCCCCCTCCTCCCTCCACAAGATGGCACACAATCTGATATAGGATAGATATAGATATAGATATATACATTATACATATAAATATACCCACATATATTTATATATATGCAATCATATTAAAATATTTCCACATTAGTCATGTTGTGAAACTCTTTGTTTATAGTGGAACTGAGTAATATTTTTAAAATTTATTTTTAGTTTTCAGCATTCATTTCCACAAAATTTTGATTTCCAAATTTTCTCCCCATCTCTCCCCTCCCTCCACCCCAAAACACTTTGCCCTCCCTTCTAACATCTTTCCCTTCCCTTCTCCCCATCTTCTCTCTTGTCCTGTAGGGCAAGATAAATTTCTATACCCCATTACCAGTATTTCTTATTTCCCATTGTATGCACAAACAATTCTTAACATTTGTTCCTAAAACTTTGAGTTCCAGGCTGTGGCTAGGGGAGGACCCTGCTTCCTTCTCACCAAGTTGGAAAAGCCTTCTCACTGACCTTTGAAGCTGCCTTTGGTGCCTGTGGGTTGAGGGATCTGTGAATCTCTGCTGTTGTTGCCAGGGCTGTGTGGCCCAGGCTGAGCTCTGCCCTGCTCTGTGTCCGGTGCGACACACCCTTCCCATTGGCCTTCCAGGTCACCCTGGGCTGGAAATCTTCTCCATTCCATTGTTCTGTGGCTTCTGCTGCTCTAGAATTTGTTGAGAGTCTTTCTTTACAGGTATTTTTTATGGGCTGTGGGGGAAGAGCTAGAGTATGTGTGTCTTTCTACTCTACCATCTTGGCTCTGCCAGAACTTAGTAACTTTAAATTCAAGTGCCATGGAGAAAATCCAGCTTTCACAGAAGAGTAAGGGTTAGGAAGAAGAGGGCAGTAACCAAGGGAAAGATAACACTCTGAGTTGAACTGCTGGAAGGAGAAAGATGCAGTCTGGGAGAGCTATATCCTCATGTTCTGAGTTGAGAAAAAAGAAAGCATTGCTCAGCCAATGTTTTTCACAGCCACATTTATGTGTGTATATGCCATTTCCCCCAATAGAACATAAACTACCTGAGGTTAGAGATGTTTTCATTTTGTCTCTATACCCCTAGTGCCTGACATAGGCCACAACACACATTAGGTAAGTAATGAATTTGTGTTGATTGGTTGAATTTTAGATGTGAAATCACAGAACCATATAATTTTGGAATTGGGAGGAATACATATAAGAACATTTAGTTGAGCCCTCATATTTTGTATATACAAGTAAATAGAAACCCAAAACCCAGAATTCTAAAAATGCTAAACACTTGAACAAAACTTTCTGCATGTATACAATTTTGGAAAGTAAAAGCATAAAGAATAACTCAGAGCTACTATTCAATAGATTAACCAATCAATCCCCAACTATCTATTAAACATCCACAATATGCAAAGAATTATTTTTACAAGATTCCACATGGGGTCAGTGGCAGAATCAGGATTAGACTTTGGTCTTCTGACTCCCAGCCCAGTACTTTCCCCATTTGATCATACTGCCCATTTTACTCAACATGCTTCTATAGACATTATCTCATTTGATCCTTGCACTGAAAAAAGATGTAGTAGGCATTATCTCCATTTGACACGTGAGAAAATAGAAAGAATTTTAATGAACTGTTCAAGTTCATAAAGCAAACTAGTGTTAGTCCCTGGATTAGAATCCAAATCTCCCAATCCCTGTTTGGGGAATTTAAGCGAAGGAACTATCTAAACTGGAGGTGCCTGAAAAAATGAGGACTGCTGGCATGATAGAGATGTCACAGTTTTCTGTCATTTGCTAGGGCCCCTACCCCCAAAAACCACCACCACCACCATCAAAACAAAACAAGAACTCAGACATTCTTCTTACTCTCTCACTTAGAGAAGTGGCCACCCTGTTAGCCACTAATCTCTTTGTATTCTGTAAACTTATAGAAAATATGGAATATCATTTTTAAAAATTGCTGAATTTCCATTGGACATTGAATCTATTATCTAATTAATGGTTGCCTTTGGGGGAAAAAATACAGGACAAAACAAGCTCCTAAACTCCCATGAAAACTGTCAAGTAGAAAACAAATTATATTTTGTTTGGAGGTCATTTCTTCAACTGTTGCCTGTTGCTGACTCATTTCATTTCCACTAATAAGACTCCATTATGTAAATTAAATTGGATTGGCGATGTTGTTCTAGTCAGAAGAGGAAATGATTTGTCTCTAAAATCCCAGTCATTCCACTTAACTACTATAATGTCATTTTTTACTTGCAAATAATGTACGTACTTCTAGTAAAAGACTGTCCTATTCCTCTTCAGTTATTAGAACTTTGAGTTATTCAAGGATTTGAAACTAAGACATTATTGGTTAATTAAATTATCACAGAACTGGAATTTATGAAAATTTATATTTTCCATATTTCAGATTTTACTAGGAAAATATGATGAGGAAACTGACTTATATAATACTGTTCTCTTTTCTGTCATTGCCAGAATTAGCATCTAAGTTCTCTAAACAAGCATATACATTTATTCATTTACTCATTGTCCTGAGAGTATGAGTTCTAGGAATATTTGAAGTTCTTAGTAGAGATGACGAGAAAGCTAATAAAAAGGGAAATCAAATATTTTCTGTTCCTTATTCCCTACACTTTATTCTATTTCCTATTCCCTGTTGATGAAGTTCTTAATAGAGATGATGATAAAGCTTAGAAAAAGGGAAATCAAAGACTTTCTGTTCCCTATTCTATTTGACTCATGAAATTATAATAAAAAATGAGAAGCATAAGAATATATTGGGTCCCAGAATTCTAAAAATGCTAAACACTTGAACAAAATTTTTTACTTGTAGACAATTTTGGAAAGTAAAAGTATAAGAATAACTCAGAGCAACTATTCAATAGATTAGCCAGTCAATCACCATCTATTAAACACTTACAATATCCAAAGAATTATATGTGTGTGTGTGTTGAGATAAAGAAAAGAGCAAACATAAAGTCTTTGATTTTTTAAATAAGATTCTAATATCTTTCTTTAACTAAGAATTCTACCAACTATATATTTGGGTATATGTACAGGAGACATTGATATATGTGTATATATGTATGTCTACCTCTCAAAATTTTTAAATATAGTATTATTATATTATAGGTATGTAGAGCAATATGGCATTTAGAATTTTTGTTTATACATACGTGGTAACAGGCTTATGAGGCCAGATGAGTACTTATTATCCATACTTTACCAGTAGGAAAACTGAGTGTCCAAGAAGTTAAGTGACTTGCCCAGGGTCTTGTGTCTTGACTGAAGGAAACCTAAAACCTAGGTCTTTGAGGTTTTATACTAGAGGTACATACATTAGAAATTAGAAAATATATCATGTAACCTTCAAGTAAGAGTTACCCTATTCCTCAAGACATGACTCTTAAGTTTTAGGGAATTATGTAGTTATATAGAAATTATATATACACACACATACACACATATGTAAAAATTATATACTTACATATCATATATATACATATATATAAATATATACACACATAGCAAGAAAACCAGCAATACAAGGCAATATGTGATAAATGCCAAATAAACAATCCAGGCAATAAAGCTATTATAATTAAAAACATATGTGTTAACTCTGGGCCAGAATGATCAGGGAAGATGAACCTCAATAGATGCCTAGGAATTACATGTAGGTGAATAAGAGTAGAGAGTTCATTACATGTAGAAATGGAGTAAATAAAGGCAAAGGGAACTGAGTTCACTAGGCATATACTGTAGGAGAGTGAATAGACCAGTTTTATTGGAACAGAATATTTAGGTAGGGTATTAGTAGGAGATAAAATTGAAAAGATAGAGGCAAATCAAATTGTGAAGGTTTTTCAATGTCAAATTAAAGTGTTTGAATTTGACCTTATCAGCTATATGAGCCATAAGAGGTTTTTTGATAAGGAGTATAACATGATGATGACAGTCATTTCAGAAGTCTGATTATGGCATGGATTGTGGCATGGCATTATGAAGGATCAGAGTATAGCACATCCAAGAAGGAAATATTATAATACTTCTGGTATAAGGTGATAAGAATTTAGAGTAATATTATAGTAGTGGGACTAGAAATAATATTGTACATGAAGAAAAATGTAATTTGTCTTATAATAAATTTTGAAATCTTCAATATAGCTTGTTTCATGTAGTAAACATTATTGTAGTCATAGTCATGTTCAGCTAAATAAAATGTTGAAGACCCATCACCATAATGATAATAAGTTGTTGTTATTATTAATTCATTTTCAAAGAGGACAAAATGACATCACAGAATGATGTCTTGCATTTCATGAGGTGGATTTCAAGCAGAGTCGTGTAAAAGTCATCAGTCTCAGTCTCTCTTTCTGAGTTATTGAAGTCCAGTGACCGAACAAAAGTTGAGAAGACTGGTAATGGCCCAGGATACAGCAAACGAGGCCTAACCAAGCTCTAAGGGCTCCATAGCACCTGCATGTTTTTTAAGGTCCTGGAGTGAAATGATAAATGACTCTTCAACCAATTTTTCACAAGACCATCAGTCGGTAAAAATATTGAATATCCCAGTTTAATTTGGTTAAATGGGAAAGTCGTTTTAATGAAAAAATTCATTAAAAAAAAATCTTTACTCCTGAACATACCCCTCCTCCAAACTTCTTTAATTCTATTGAGGGTAGCACCATTCAACCAGTCACCAGGTTTGAAACACAGGAGTCATGCTTAACCCACACTCCTATGATTCATTTTAACACTCATTAACTGATTCATTGTCAAGGCTTTTTGATTCAATTTCTTCAACATCTTTCACATCCCTCTTCTATTTATCTACCACAGTAGTTATATCCCGTCTACTCAAGGTCATCACCTCTCAGTTGGATTGGTATAGTAGCCTTCTTATTGGTTTCCCTGCAACCAGTTTCTTCCCTTTCCAACTCTTGCTATAGTACCCAAACCAGTATTTCTTTTTTA
Organism: Potorous gilbertii; assembly: GCA_028658325.1. Taxonomy (NCBI): domain Eukaryota; kingdom Metazoa; phylum Chordata; class Mammalia; order Diprotodontia; family Potoroidae; genus Potorous; species Potorous gilbertii. The sequence goes on along the minus strand of JAQQSK010011028.1, from coordinate 2,322 downwards.
AAATTATTTTGTTTTCAGTTTTCTACCATCACTTCCATATATCTTAGATTTTTCCACCTCTTTCCCCCTCCTTCCTTCCCCCTTCCTCCCCAATTTGGCACGCAATCTTATATAGGGTCTACACATACATTCTTATTAAATATATTTTTCATTTTAGTCATGTTGCATAGAAGATTTTAAATGAATGGGAGAAACCATAAAAAACCAAAACAAACCAAAACAAAACACAAGAGAAAAATGGTCTGCTTCATTCTGCAATCCAATTCCATAGTTCTTTCTCTGGATGTGGAAAGCATTTTGCCTGAAAAGTCCACTGGGAATTTTTTAGGTCCTTGCATTGCTGTGAAGGGCTAAGTCTACCAGAAAAATTCCTTACACACTGTGGTTGTTGCTGTGTACAAAGTTCTAGTTCTGCTCCTTTCACTCAGCATCAGTTCATATAAGTCCTTCCAGGCCTCTCTGAAATATTCTTGGTCATCATTTCTTATAGCACAATAGTATTCCATTACATTCATATATCATAATTTGTCCAGTCATTTCCCAATTGATGGGCATTCTCTTGATTTCCACAAAGAGAGCTGCTATAAATATTTTTGTACATATGGGACCCTTTCCCATTTTTATGATCTCTTGGGGACAGTCCTAGAAGTGATATTGCTTGGTCAAAGGGTATGCACATTTTGGTGGCCCTTTGGGCATAGTTCCAAATTGCTCCACAGAATGGTTGGATCAGCTCACAGTCACCAACAATGAATTAATGTTCCAACTCTCCCACATCTTCTCCAACATTTATCATCTTCCTGTTTTGTCATGTTAGTCAATCTGATAGGTGTGATGTAGTACCTCAGAGTTGTTTTGATTTGCATCTTTCTAATCAGTATGATGGAGCATTTTTTCATATGACTATAGATAGTTTTCATTTCTTCCCCTGAAAACTGCCTGTTCATATCGTGTGACCATTTATCAATTGGGCAGTGACTTATATTCTTGTAAATTTGACTCAGTTCTCTATATTTTAGAAATGGGACCTTTATCGCAGACACTAGTTGCAAAATTTTTTTCCCAGTTTTCTGCTCCCCTCATAATCTTGGTTGCATTGGGTTTGTTTGTGCAAAAACTTTTCAATTCAACGTAATAAAAATTATCCATTTTGCACTTCATATTATGAAATGTCACTTAAGTCAACTAATGGTCAGGACTGACTAAGGAATGCCAGGTTGCTCTCATCAATTTCTTGTTAGACAAGATAAATGTAAGGGAATATACATACGTCTAAGTTTAGGATACATATGGTTGTTCAGCAAGTAATAAATGTCATTATGAACAAGTGCACAGCCAGTTCAGTCAGTACACAGCTGGTTCAGACTGTTAACTTCTATAGATGTAGCTGACTGCTATATCATGAAGGGAGCTAATGGTTGTTGTTGGGGCAGGTTGCATCGTTGAGCTGGAAAGAAACTGCCTGGGATAGGGTTTTGAGGATAGGGAGAAATGTGTTTTTAAAGAGAAATGTGGGGGTGGAGCCAAGATGGTGGAGTAGAAAGACTCACATATGCTAGCTCTGAACCCACAGCCCATAATTATCTATAAAAAGAACTCCCAACAAATTCTGGAACAGTAGAAGCCACGTAGCAACAGGGTGAAGGAGATTTCCGTTACAGAGAGCCCTGAAAAACCAACCCCAAAGGTCCATTGCACACTGGACAGGAGTGGAGTCCAGCCCTGCCCCGGCCTCGCGGCACAGAGATGAGCAGATCCAGCAGATCCGAGCAGACTTCAGGGACGGAATCTCCAGCAGCCACGAAGGTCCCTCCACCCACAGACCCACAGGTCAGTGAGAGAGACGTCTGGACGGGCTGAGAGGGGAGTAGGTTGTCTCCATGACTCGGGCCCCCTCGGGAGGCAGCAGCAGAGGCAGCAGGTGGTCAGAGGCTCCCAGAGCAGGCAGAAGCTCAGAAGGAGCTCCATTACGGAAGGTCTCTGCATAAACCCCCTGAGGGAACTGAGCCTGGGAGGCAGCCCTGCCCCCACCTGAGCACAAGGACTTAAGCTCCCATTGAATAGCAGCCAGGCCTGCCACCAAAAGCCCTGAGGCTGGGGAGCAGCATTTGAATCTCAGACCCCAAGCACTAGCTGGGAAGATCTAGGCGGGGGTGGACAGGAATCTCAGAAGTCAAGTAACTGGCTGAGAAAATGCCCAGAAAAGGGGAAAAAAAATAAGACCATAGAAGGTTACTTTCTTGGTGACCAGATGATTCCGCCCTTCCTCTTTGATGAGGAAAAACAATACTTACCATCAGGTAAAGACATAGGAGTCAAGGC
>JAQQSK010011027.1:0-12446 GCA_028658325.1 Potorous gilbertii | reverse complement strand
GGGAGCTTATCTGCTGGTTCTCAGGTGGGGGCAGGGCCGCCTCTCAGGCTCAGTTCCCTCAGGGGGTTTATGCAGAGATCTTTTGTAATGGAGCTGGGGTGGAGCTCCTGCCTGCTCTGGGGGCCTCTGGCCAAGCGGCCTCTGCTGCCGCCTCCCAAGGGGGTCCGAGTCCCGGAGATACCCCGCTCCCCTCTCAGCCCTTCTCTCTCACTGACCTGTGCGTCTGTGGGTGGAGGGACCTTCGCAGCCACCGGAGATTCAGGTCCCTGAGGCCTGCTGGGCTCTGCTCACTCCTCTCAGTGCCGCGGGGCCGGGGCGGGGGAGGGGAGCGCTCCGCAGGGCAGTGCTCCACAGGGCAGGGCTCCGCTCCCTTCCGGGGTACCTTTTTGGTCAGTTTTTCAGGGCTCTCTGCAACAGAAATCTCCTTCACTGTGTTGCTGCGCGGCTTCCACTGTTCCAAAATTTGTCAGGAGTTCTTTTTACAGGAAATCTATGGGCTGTGGATTTGGAGCTAGCAAATGTGAGTCTTTCTACTCCGCCATCTTGGCTCCGCCCCCCCTCATAAATGTTTAAGGAAGGAAAGACACTGTTCCTTCATCAATAACTAGGGCACAATTTCCCTAAAGTGTCCAGGTCCTCTGGAAATTCAAGAGGTTCAGGCAGCCTGACCTACTGGAGTAATTCAGTTGACTCATTGCCTTCTTTCTTTTTCATTTCTAAATACTTAAGCAAGTGTTTAGTTGTGCTTTACCTAAGTGAGTACCTGAATAGGCCTTAGCCTAAAAAGGCCAAGGTCTCCCATTGCATCCTGGGCCATCTCCAGTCATCCTGTTGAATATCTGGTCACTGGATCCAGATGACTCAGGAGGAGAAAGTGAGGCTGGTGACCTCCACAGCCCTCCCTCACTCAGAATAAAGTCAAGTGCAAGTCATGTCATCATTTCTCTGATGGCATGGTCTTCTTCAAAAATGAAGGACAAACACAACAACAACAACTAGCCAGGGACATCTTTGTTTCTTATGGTTTTACATTCTGGGTAAAGGAACTTGTCCCACACCCTACATGGTAAGGGGATGGCATCAAATAAAGAACAGACCTTTCCATAGGACATAGCAGATGTCTTCATAATAGCAGGAAGGAAGAAGTGTGGAGGCAATAGGAAAATAGATAGGAAGGACAGATTCCTCAGAGGAGTGAAAGGTTTGTGAGAAGTCATCCATAAGAAATGTCAATGGCATCAAGAATTTAATATTCTTGCTATAAGAAATGATGATCAGGCAGATTTCAGAAAAACCTGAAAAAACTTACATGAACTGATGCTGAGTAAAATAGGTAGAACCAGGAGAACATTGTTCATAGCAACAGAAATACTGTGCAATGATCAACCCTGATAGACTTAGCTCTTCTCAGTAGTACAATGATTCAAGATGATTTCAAAAGACTCAGGATGGAAAATGCTGTCCATGTCTGGAGAAAGAACTGATAGACTCTGAATGCAGTTGAAGCATACTATTTTCGTGTGTGTGTGTGTGTGTGTGTGTGTGTGTGTGTGTGTGTGTGTGTTTCCTTTTGTTCTCTTTCTTCTTTTACAACATGACTAATGTGGAAATATGTTTTACATTATTGTACATGTATAAACTATATCAGATTGCTTGCCATCTTGGGGAAGGGGAGGGAAGGGAGAGGGAAAAATTTAGAACTAAAATTCTTTCAAAAATGAATGTTGAAAATTGTCTTTATTTGTAATTGGAAAAAAAAACATAATACTATTAAAAATTCAAAAAACACAGTTTAATATTCTTTAAAGACAGGAATTCTTCTTAACTACCTAAGAATATATTTTAATATCCCCATAGAGAAAAAAAATAAGAAATAATAGAGTGAAATTATGGAAGTTCCAAAGTGAATTAAAAGGAAGGTAGTAGAAATATAACTCATTTCCTTCAGATTTTTTTTTAATTTTGCTATACAATATGACTACCCATATTGGTATCCTATGCCCCTACTGCTCCACAAGATCAATGAAGCCAAGAACAGTTTCTTAGTACAACTGTGTATCACCCAAATATAGTGTTCTACGATGAGCACTTAATGTTTGTTAGTTAAATGAATGATTACATCCACTATGTGATAATCTAACATGGGTCAGAAGGTGGCACAATGGATAGAGTGCTGGGCCTGAAATCAGGAAGACTCATCTTCTTAAGTTCAAATCTACTCAGATACTTACTAGCTGTGTGACCCTGAGCAAATCACTTAACCTTATCTGCCTCCATTTCCTTATCTGTAAAATGAACTGGAGAAGGAAATGGTAAATCACTCCAATATCTTTGCCAAGAAAACTTCAAATGGGGTCAAGAAGAGTCAAACACAACTGAACAACAAATGTGAAAATGGGAACCAACTTGCCTGACCTAAAGTTTACTCATTTCCCCCTGTTTAGATATTCTTCCATTTACCTGTAAAAGGCCAACTTAATTGGAGAGAATTGCAAGCCTTCAGAAGACAATGTGAAATATAAATAAAACAAGAGAATGATAAAAATTCTGCTGTTTTTGGCCTGGCTTCTGTGGAGTCTTATGAAGGTGGGAGGAATGTATTTCTTGTCCCCAGTTCTCCCCATTGTTCATCTGCCAAGGCTCCTGGATGGTTCACCCAGATTCCTTTGATGCTAGCTTTAACCTAGAGGAAGCTCATAAACCTGTTCCAACAGATACCTTATTCACAGTCCCCAAGGGAGAAAGAAGCATAGCCCAAACCCAGAAAGTGGGAGGTGTATTAGCACCCCCAGCCCTAGAACTTTGAAGCTAGAAAATTATAGTCCTTGAATAATCCACCAGAGAGATCCTACCAAGATAATGTGATTTCTGTTTTTAGTTTAGCCTCTTACTCATGACCTCTGGGCAAACTGCTTAACTGCTCTGGGGTCTAATGTTCTTAGTCTATGAAGGGAGAATGATGCTAATGATGCCCTCCTTGCCTGAGTGTAGTGTTTTCAATGAGGTCAAAACCGGAAAAGTACTGGGCAATTGGTAGAAAGAGTGGAGTTGGTGTTCTAGAGTTGAGTTCACCCTAAGGTTGAACCCACAGTAGTTATGATTAAGGCCCAGAGCATACCAGCTGCTTGTTGATGCCTGAAATTCTTTTAATTGGATTGAAGACCCACTGGGAGATAAAAGTTTAAAATGCAAAGCCCCTGGGGAGACAGAGGGAGTACAGTGACATATTCACTCAGTTCTGTTGTTCAGTTGCTTCAGCCCTTTCCAACTCTTTGTGACCCCAGTTGCGGTTTTCATAGCAGAGATACTGAAGTGGTTTGTCATTTCCTTCTCTAGCTCATTTTACAGATGAGGAAAATTAAGGCAAACAGGGCTAAGTGACTCAGTTAGGGTCACCCAGCTAGTAAGTGCCTGAGGCCAGATTTGTGCTCATGAAGATTAGATTACTCTACCTACTGCACCAGCTGGCTGCTCTATTCATTCAGCAGGATAAGGTAATAAGGAAATGAGCCTTGCCTGAGGTTTCAATAGGAATTATAGGGAGAGAACACAAGGGCTCTGGTTACTTGAAAAGGGACAGAGGTTCTTCCTGCAGCCCCAACCAAAGACTAAGGAAAAACATAGAAAAGGAACATTAGGGATACAGAGGACCACCACCATCAACTCCATCCTGAACTCTATGCCTTTGCTCCAGGAGAAAATACAAACGTGCTTGTTTGGCATCTAAAACTCTACACTGTCTGGCTCCAATGTGTCTTCAGGGATTGATTCTCCTCTAGGGCCTTACACATGCTTTGTGCTCCAGACAAACTAGCCTAGTTGCCTCTGCACAATCTGTCTCTCATGCCTGGAAGGCTCACACTCCCCTTGCCTCTGCTTCTTGGAATCTATCATTCCCTTGAGTGCTCAGTTCAGACATGACTTTCTAATGACATGAAACCCTTTCTGATTCCAGACACCTTCCCCCAACCTCTAGTGCACTTACATTATCCCCCAAATACCTTATGCTTAATTTGCACATGATTTTCATTTGTTTATCTGTGTACTTGTTGTAAACATTCATCCTCCTACCTCTAGAACACATGTTCCTTGGTATTAGGGAGTGTTTCATTTTGGCACTTTTTCTTGGGCCTAGCACATAGTAGGTGCTTCATAAATATTCCTTGAATTTTGTCTGCTTTATGGATTTCTCTGCTTAGACTTCAAAAGGTTGGTAGGCTGATCCCTATTTTGGCATATGAGGGAAGGGTAGTGACTTCTCTCCTTCTCCCCCCACCCCACCCCCACCAAAATTACCATGCCTTTCTTTTGTATAGTATACGTTGATATCACCCCCAATACAATGTAAGCTCTTCTAAGGCAGAGGCTTATATTTGTCTTTGTATCCCCAGCACCTACCTAGCAGTTCCTGGAAAGGCAAGTAGGCTCTTCAGAAATGCCTGTAATTCATGAATTGTTTGATTGCTCCTGCCCTAAATGGCTCACACTGATACTCTCCTATTGCAGGATAGTGCTAGATGCAGAGAACGCCTGACCACCAAGGAAACATAGCAGTGGAAGGACCTAGAATGGGGAGCTCATAGGAGGGGAGCGCTCTACTGGTGTGGGTGAGAGGACAGAAAGCAAAGCTTTTGAGCTCCAGGGGGTTTATTTGCAATCTTTCCTGAGTGGCAGAAGCTCTCATTCAAATCTCAGAAACAGGAAACCAACTAGAAGCAGATTCTGCAGATACAAAACCAGTGAAGGAGGCAGCAATTCTGGGAAGGCAGAATGAAATCAGAGTCATGAAGACAAGGAAATGAGTGATAATTATTGGGGAGATATAAAAGAGGCTTGAAATCGGCACCAGCTGGATCCAGAAAGTAATGAAGCGAGGAGGTTCCTCAACCCCCCACACCTCTGCCCCTTCACTTCCATCTCTACCCCCCAGCCTGTTTAACTCAGTGTAGGGGATGTACAGCATGGCAGACAACATCTCTTCAAAATGGTTAGGACCATTGGCCATCAAGTTAGGAATAGTAGCATTAAGGGGACACTGTGTAGGCTACTGCTAGGATTCGAGGTGTTTAGAAGGTGAGGTGTCCTCACTCCTCTAAAAATGACCTGACTGTTGAAAACTATGACTTTATGAATAGGCACCTGGTGGGGTGCTTGAACCCTTATCAAAGTAAGCTCCCTAATTCATGGGCATGATTGCATTGCTATCCGTCCGAAACCCTGCACTAACCCACCACTTCATGCTGACACCTAGCCTGGAATAGCCCGCAGCATTCTAGTTCCTACCTACTATGCAACCTTACTGCACTGAGCTAGAAGGGCTCTTAGAAATCATCCCAGGGGTAGGGAACCAGTGGCCTTGAGACCACATGTGGCCCTCTACACCCTCAAGTGCGACCTTTTGACTGAATCGAAATGTTACAGAACAAATCTCCTTAATAAAAGGATCTGTTCTATAAAACTTGGACTCAGTCATTTCTATTTTAGTCTGATACCAATGGTCTAGTCTACCTTCCTCACTTTAGGATTGAAACTTAGGTAATAGGTAGTAGAGTCTGGATTTCAACTCAGGTCCTGCAACATTAAATTAAATATATTGCTTTGGATTTTACGTATCCTCAAGCAGATCTCTACACAATGATGGTGAGAAAGGGAGTCTCTAAGAATCAGTGCAAGGAGTTGAGATAAGACACCAGTTAAGGCTCCAGTTCACAGGACATTGGGCTCTAAGTCTATTTCCCTTGTATTATTATTGTGTTAACTGGAGTATGTCTGCAGGTTAACCTTGGAGATTACTCAGGATCACACAGCTAGTAAGTGTCCGATACCAGATTTGAACTCAGATTCTAGGCCCAGCACTCTATCCACCACACCACCTATCTACCTTTCCCTTGTTAATACTCTCGATAATAACCTTTGTTATTTTCTATATTGAAAGAGATTTAACTATTTTCAGTACACTCAAGCAGAAAGAATTCTGATTAGGAACGTGAATTTGCTCACATACCTGTACCTCTCTAACCTTAGTTTTCTCACTTGTAAAATGAAATGTTTACATTAGATTCTTTTCTGAGGTCCCTTCCCCTACTAAGATTCTGTCATTCTAAGTTGTTGGCATTAAGAACGCTTGTATCCTTAAAACAAAAATGAGGCTTTTTTCACAACCACTTTATTAATTTTAACTAGACTTCTCCCATTCTCTCCTTGTAAAAGACATAAAATTCACATTCAATAACTTCAGTAGCATTCATCATGCAGCGTTGGATGTATTTGTTCCCTTAAAGGTCTAGGAGAGAAAACCAAATTTAGTAGAACAAAACTTTAAAAATACATTTATAGAAAGGTTTAACTTGACTGCTCTTTCAAAAGATTATTTGGTCTTTTCAACATAGGAGATATTATCAGAACTTTGCACTGTACTTTCACAGTGTGTAAAAGTTAAAAGGTCACCTTCATGGTCACAGTGAGGCATTGGAAGGCTTTGTAGAGTCTCTATTCTAAGGACCTTTGGAGTTAATCCTGGAAAGGCATATCATAAGTAGACTGGCCACCATAATGGTAACTCATGTAAGAAAAGATAATGGGTCCCTTCTGCTTCTGCAGCAAGGGTGGCAAAGATGGGGAAAAGGGACAAAAGGTACTAAGTCAAATAGTTTCTCAATCATGAACAAATGTACACTTGGATCTAAATGTAACACAATAATAATACAAGGGAAATAGACTTAGAGCCCAATGTCCTGTGAACTGGAGCCTTAACTGGTGTCTTATCTCAACTCCTTGCACTGATTCTTAGAGACTCCCTTTCTCACCATCATTGTGTAGAGATCTGCTTGAGGATACGTAAAATCCAAAGCAATATATTTAATTTAATGTTGCAGGACCTGAGTTGAAATCCAGACTCTACTACCTATTACCTAAGTTTCAATCCTAAAGTGAGGAAGGTAGACTAGACCATTGGTATCAGACTAAAATAGAAATGACTGAGTCCAAGTTTTATAGAACAGATCCTTTTATTAAGGAGATTTGTTCTGTAACATTTCGATTCAGTCAAAAGGTCGCACTTGAGGGTGTAGAGGGCCACATGTGGTCTCAAGGCCACTGGTTCCCTACCCCTGGGATGATTTCTAAGAGCCCTTCTAGCTCAGTGCAGTAAGGTTGCATAGTAGGTAGGAACTAGAATGCTGCGGGCTATTCCAGGCTAGGTGTCAGCATGAAGTGGTGGGTTAGTGCAGGGTTTCGGACGGATAGCAATGCAATCATGCCCATGAATTAGGGAGCTTACTTTGATAAGGGTTCAAGCACCCCACCAGGTGCCTATTCATAAAGTCATAGTTTTCAACAGTCAGGTCATTTTTAGAGGAGTGAGGACACCTCACCTTCTAAACACCTCGAATCCTAGCAGTAGCCTACACAGTGTCCCCTTAATGCTACTATTCCTAACTTGATGGCCAATGGTCCTAACCATTTTGAAGAGATGTTGTCTGCCATGCTGTACATCCCCTACACTGAGTTAAACAGGCTGGGGGGTAGAGATGGAAGTGAAGGGGCAGAGGTGTGGGGGGTTGAGGAACCTCCTCGCTTCATTACTTTCTGGATCCAGCTGGTGCCGATTTCAAGCCTCTTTTATATCTCCCCAATAATTATCACTCATTTCCTTGTCTTCATGACTCTGATTTCATTCTGCCTTCCCAGAATTGCTGCCTCCTTCACTGGTTTTGTATCTGCAGAATCTGCTTCTAGTTGGTTTCCTGTTTCTGAGATTTGAATGAGAGCTTCTGCCACTCAGGAAAGATTGCAAATAAACCCCCTGGAGCTCAAAAGCTTTGCTTTCTGTCCTCTCACCCACACCAGTAGAGCGCTCCCCTCCTATGAGCTCCCCATTCTAGGTCCTTCCACTGCTATGTTTCCTTGGTGGTCAGGCGTTCTCTGCATCTAGCACTATCCTGCAATAGGAGAGTATCAGTGTGAGCCATTTAGGGCAGGAGCAATCAAACAATTCATGAATTACAGGCATTTCTGAAGAGCCTACTTGCCTTTCCAGGAACTGCTAGGTAGGTGCTGGGGATACAAAGACAAATATAAGCCTCTGCCTTAGAAGAGCTTACATTGTATTGGGGGTGATATCAACGTATACTATACAAAAGAAAGGCATGGTAATTTTGGTGGGGGTGGGGTGGGGGGAGAAGGAGAGAAGTCACTACCCTTCCCTCATATGCCAAAATAGGGATCAGCCTACCAACCTTTTGAAGTCTAAGCAGAGAAATCCATAAAGCAGACAAAATTCAAGGAATATTTATGAAGCACCTACTATGTGCTAGGCCCAAGAAAAAGTGCCAAAATGAAACACTCCCTAATACCAAGGAACATGTGTTCTAGAGGTAGGAGGATGAATGTTTACAACAAGTACACAGATAAACAAATGAAAATCATGTGCAAATTAAGCATAAGGTATTTGGGGGATAATGTAAGTGCACTAGAGGTTGGGGGAAGGTGTCTGGAATCAGAAAGGGTTTCATGTCATTAGAAAGTCATGTCTGAACTGAGCACTCAAGGGAATGATAGATTCCAAGAAGCAGAGGCAAGGGGAGTGTGAGCCTTCCAGGCATGAGAGACAGATTGTGCAGAGGCAACTAGGCTAGTTTGTCTGGAGCACAAAGCATGTGTAAGGCCCTAGAGGAGAATCAATCCCTGAAGACACATTGGAGCCAGACAGTGTAGAGTTTTAGATGCCAAACAAGCACGTTTGTATTTTCTCCTGGAGCAAAGGCATAGAGTTCAGGATGGAGTTGATGGTGGTGGTCCTCTGTATCCCTAATGTTCCTTTTCTATGTTTTTCCTTAGTCTTTGGTTGGGGCTGCAGGAAGAACCTCTGTCCCTTTTCAAGTAACCAGAGCCCTTGTGTTCTCTCCCTATAATTCCTATTGAAACCTCAGGCAAGGCTCATTTCCTTATTACCTTATCCTGCTGAATGAATAGAGCAGCCAGCTGGTGCAGTAGGTAGAGTAATCTAATCTTCATGAGCACAAATCTGGCCTCAGGCACTTACTAGCTGGGTGACCCTAACTGAGTCACTTAGCCCTGTTTGCCTTAATTTTCCTCATCTGTAAAATGAGCTAGAGAAGGAAATGACAAACCACTTCAGTATCTCTGCTATGAAAACCGCAACTGGGGTCACAAAGAGTTGGAAAGGGCTGAAGCAACTGAACAACAGAACTGAGTGAATATGTCACTGTACTCCCTCTGTCTCCCCAGGGGCTTTGCATTTTAAACTTTTATCTCCCAGTGGGTCTTCAATCCAATTAAAAGAATTTCAGGCATCAACAAGCAGCTGGTATGCTCTGGGCCTTAATCATAACTACTGTGGGTTCAACCTTAGGGTGAACTCAACTCTAGAACACCAACTCCACTCTTTCTACCAATTGCCCAGTACTTTTCCGGTTTTGACCTCATTGAAAACACTACACTCAGGCAAGGAGGGCATCATTAGCATCATTCTCCCTTCATAGACTAAGAACATTAGACCCCAGAGCAGTTAAGCAGTTTGCCCAGAGGTCATGAGTAAGAGGCTAAACTAAAAACAGAAATCACATTATCTTGGTAGGATCTCTCTGGTGGATTATTCAAGGACTATAATTTTCTAGCTTCAAAGTTCTAGGGCTGGGGGTGCTAATACACCTCCCACTTTCTGGGTTTGGGCTATGCTTCTTTCTCCCTTGGGGACTGTGAATAAGGTATCTGTTGGAACAGGTTTATGAGCTTCCTCTAGGTTAAAGCTAGCATCAAAGGAATCTGGGTGAACCATCCAGGAGCCTTGGCAGATGAACAATGGGGAGAACTGGGGACAAGAAATACATTCCTCCCACCTTCATAAGACTCCACAGAAGCCAGGCCAAAAACAGCAGAATTTTTATCATTCTCTTGTTTTATTTATATTTCACATTGTCTTCTGAAGGCTTGCAATTCTCTCCAATTAAGTTGGCCTTTTACAGGTAAATGGAAGAATATCTAAACAGGGGGAAATGAGTAAACTTTAGGTCAGGCAAGTTGGTTCCCATTTTCACATTTGTTGTTCAGTTGTGTTTGACTCTTCTTGACCCCATTTGAAGTTTTCTTGGCAAAGATATTGGAGTGATTTACCATTTCCTTCTCCAGTTCATTTTACAGATAAGGAAATGGAGGCAGATAAGGTTAAGTGATTTGCTCAGGGTCACACAGCTAGTAAGTATCTGAGTAGATTTGAACTTAAGAAGATGAGTCTTCCTGATTTCAGGCCCAGCACTCTATCCATTGTGCCACCTTCTGACCCATGTTAGATTATCACATAGTGGATGTAATCATTCATTTAACTAACAAACATTAAGTGCTCATCGTAGAACACTATATTTGGGTGATACACAGTTGTACTAAGAAACTGTTCTTGGCTTCATTGATCTTGTGGAGCAGTAGGGGCATAGGATACCAATATGGGTAGTCATATTGTATAGCAAAATTAAAAAAAAATCTGAAGGAAATGAGTTATATTTCTACTACCTTCCTTTTAATTCACTTTGGAACTTCCATAATTTCACTCTATTATTTCTTATTTTTTTTCTCTATGGGGATATTAAAATATATTCTTAGGTAGTTAAGAAGAATTCCTGTCTTTAAAGAATATTAAACTGTGTTTTTTGAATTTTTAATAGTATTATGTTTTTTTTTCCAATTACAAATAAAGACAATTTTCAACATTCATTTTTGAAAGAATTTTAGTTCTAAATTTTTCCCTCTCCCTTCCCTCCCCTTCCCCAAGATGGCAAGCAATCTGATATAGTTTATACATGTACAATAATGTAAAACATATTTCCACATTAGTCATGTTGTAAAAGAAGAAAGAGAACAAAAGGAAACACACACACACACACACACACACACACACACACACACACACACACGAAAATAGTATGCTTCAACTGCATTCAGAGTCTATCAGTTCTTTCTCCAGACATGGACAGCATTTTCCATCCTGAGTCTTTTGAAATCATCTTGAATCATTGTACTACTGAGAAGAGCTAAGTCTATCAGGGTTGATCATTGCACAGTATTTCTGTTGCTATGAACAATGTTCTCCTGGTTCTACCTATTTTACTCAGCATCAGTTCATGTAAGTTTTTTCAGGTTTTTCTGAAATCTGCCTGATCATCATTTCTTATAGCAAGAATATTAAATTCTTGATGCCATTGACATTTCTTATGGATGACTTCTCACAAACCTTTCACTCCTCTGAGGAATCTGTCCTTCCTATCTATTTTCCTATTGCCTCCACACTTCTTCCTTCCTGCTATTATGAAGACATCTGCTATGTCCTATGGAAAGGTCTGTTCTTTATTTGATGCCATCCCCTTACCATGTAGGGTGTGGGACAAGTTCCTTTACCCAGAATGTAAAACCATAAGAAACAAAGATGTCCCTGGCTAGTTGTTGTTGTTGTGTTTGTCCTTCATTTTTGAAGAAGACCATGCCATCAGAGAAATGATGACATGACTTGCACTTGACTTTATTCTGAGTGAGGGAGGGCTGTGGAGGTCACCAGCCTCACTTTCTCCTCCTGAGTCATCTGGATCCAGTGACCAGATATTCAACAGGATGACTGGAGATGGCCCAGGATGCAATGGGAGACCTTGGCCTTTTTAGGCTAAGGCCTATTCAGGTACTCACTTAGGTAAAGCACAACTAAACACTTGCTTAAGTATTTAGAAATGAAAAAGAAAGAAGGCAATGAGTCAACTGAATTACTCCAGTAGGTCAGGCTGCCTGAACCTCTTGAATTTCCAGAGGACCTGGACACTTTAGGGAAATTGTGCCCTAGTTATTGATGAAGGAACAGTGTCTTTCCTTCCTTAAACATTTATGAGGGGGGGCGGAGCCAAGATGGCGGAGTAGAAAGACTCACATTTGCTAGCTCCAAATCCACAGCCCATAGATTTCCTGTAAAAAGAACTCCTGACAAATTTTGGAACAGTGGAAGCCGCGCAGCAACACAGTGAAGGAGATTTCTGTTGCAGAGAGCCCTGAAAAACTGACCAAAAAGGTACCCCGGAAGGGAGCGGAGCCCTGCCCTGTGGAGCACTGCCCTGCGGAGCGCTCCCCTCCCCCGCCCCGGCCCCGCGGCACTGAGAGGAGTGAGCAGAGCCCAGCAGGCCTCAGGGACCTGAATCTCCGGTGGCTGCGAAGGTCCCTCCACCCACAGACGCACAGGTCAGTGAGAGAGAAGGGCTGAGAGGGGAGCGGGGTATCTCCGGGACTCGGACCCCCTTGGGAGGCGGCAGCAGAGGCCGCTTGGCCAGAGGCCCCCAGAGCAGGCAGGAGCTCCACCCCAGCTCCATTACAAAAGATCTCTGCATAAACCCCCTGAGGGAACTGAGCCTGAGAGGCGGCCCTGCCCCCACCTGAGAACCAGCAGATAAGCTCCC
>JAQQSK010011026.1:0-12446 GCA_028658325.1 Potorous gilbertii | reverse complement strand
GGAAAGACAATATTTGTAACTCTTGAAACTTTTCAATATCTGGGTAGTTGGTGGGATTACACACACACATACACACACACACGCATTGACACATGCATGTACATGCATGCATGCACCCACACACATACACACACACACAGAGACAGAGAACTCAAAGTGAATTGAATAGGATGGGATCATATCTTAAAAGAAATCAAGGTAAACGGTGAGAGAGAAATGTAGTAGGAGGTGAGAGAGTGAAATGCAATGGCTTAAATTATCTCTCATAGAAGAAGTAAGCAGGAGGCTTTGTAGTGGAGGGAAAAAGAGGAGAGCTGAGAAAAAAAACATGAAGTTTACTCTCATCACATTCGACTAAAGGAAGGAATAAAATGCACACTCAATTTGGTATGAAAACCTATCTTACAATACAGGAAAGTGGGGGAGAAGGAGATAAGCAGGGTGGGGGCGATGATGGAAAGGAGGGAAATGGGAGGAGGGAGCAATTTGAAGTCAGCACTCAGGGAGGGACAGGATCAAAAGAGAGAATAGAAACAATGAGGGGCAGGATAGGATGGAGGGAAAAATATAATTAGTCTTACACAGCGCGACTACTATGGAAGTCATTTGCAAAACTACACAGATATGGCCTATATTGCATTGCCTGCCTTCCCAAAGGGAATGGGTGAGGAGGGAGAGTTGGGGAGAAGATGGAACTCAAAGTTTTAGGAACAACTGTTTAGTATTGTTCTTGCTACTAGGAAATAAGAAATACAGGTAATGGGGAATAGAAAGTTATGTGGCCCTACAGGACAACAGAGAAGATGGGGTCAAGAGAAGGGAGGGATGATAGAAGAGAGGGCAGATTGGTGATAGAGGAAATTAGAATGCTGGGTGTATTGGGGTGGGGGAGGAGACAAATGGGGAGAAAATTTGGAACCAAAAATTTTGTGAAAATGAATGTAAAAAGTAAAATAAATAAATTTATAAAAAAAAGAAAAAGAACAGAGGAAATCCTCTTCACCTGGAGAAGTAGTTCATGATAAGAGGGATTTGGTGAGCAGAATATTTGGTAGAGGTATAGAGGGACACATTAGGTTTGGGGAAGAATGTGTTGTGAACATCAAGTATTTAGCCAGAAGCTAATATAGTAGAGTTTTTGCAAATATAATTTAAGATAGTGGTGAAGAAGGAATAATGGAGAGAGACATAGTAGCCTCCTGCCTTAAAGGCTGGTATCCTCAAGTGACTTAAAAGTGCAACTACTTATGGTTATGTAGCTTCTAATAGGACATTGTGGAGAAGGAGCTTTCCTGTATAATTGTTGTATCTAGTGATTTCATTTCTGTTGTTTTTCCTTCCATTGTATATTCACCTCAGTAGGTAATCTGCACTGGAAGAAACTAGGGAAAGGACTTGAGTCAATGATATTTGAATGACTTTTGCAAGATAGGATATCAAAATGCCCTCAAAGCATCGAGGTTTCTGTAGGAGAGGGAAATCACAAATGGAACATTACACATTATTGTAATCACAGTATTATATGTAGTGTTTCCAAGCAAGATGACTTCAAAGCCTTTGACTAATTTCTATTTGCCATGACATTTTGGGCACGAACTTTTGCCAGCTCTTAAAATCAATCCAATCAAAATTTTCCGATGGGAGTGATCTGAATATGGACAAGGTATTCAGATAAGGGACTGAGCATAATATTTCAAAGGGGATTTTCTCTCTGTCCTTATAAAAATGTCCTTATAAATGTCCTTAAGAGATGTCCTTATAAAAACAGTTACCCTCAGTCTATACAGCACATGTAACATCAATACCATGCATGCTATGAAGTGGCTAGTGCTTCTTTCTTTTCTCAGCCCTATTGGGCTTGAGCTTAGCTCAGTTCACTGATGGAAGCAAGTTGGGAACACTTTTGCTTACGATCAGGTTAGGAGGTTGTGGCAAAGGCGGGGGTGGGGGGGCGCAGTGTCAGGGTCTAATTCAAGTGAGGTCATTTGGAATTAGCCATTCTCTGTAATTCAGATACTTTTGCCTTTCTGTATTTAGATAAAGAGGAGGTGGTATTCTTATTTTTAATGTTCTGATGACTCCTCAAATATTTTTAAGTCTGGAGTTTGAAACCAAATCCAACCTATTCTTTAAGCTATATTTATTCTTTTCTTTGGTAATCTATTCTCCTTGCTATTCCTCATGCATAACATTCCATCCTCACATATTTTATCTGACTCTCCTCCCCCCTTCCCCCTGCTTCTGCTACCCATTAGCCTCTTTGATCCCTCTACCTCTTAGATTCTTACCTTCTGCTAAAGTTATATTTGTCAATTCATATAGGAAATTTACCTTGATTTTTTGTCTTATTTCCCCGTTCAGATGTTGCCTTCATTTAAGAAATTTTTTTTACATATTTAGCATTTATTTTCTATTTGCATGTTGTTTCCCCAAATAAACTTTAAATTCCTTCACGTCACAGGTTACTTATTCTAATGCTTTCTTAGTACACCCAGAAACTAACAAAGTGACTGGCACATAATAATATCATCTCAATTAATTGAACTACACCAACTGGTATAAAAAAAGTAAAAATGTACTCTCTCTAATGAAATATTTCCATTACTTGGACAAAGCATGTCTGTACACTTGGAAATATATGGATGATGGATATTTTTCATATTTCCATTCAGATTGTGAGACATTCAGTTAAATTATTTTATTTGCTACATGGGCTCCTTCTTTTCAATGTGTTTATTCAATCCTTCCAAAGAATATATGATCTGAGATGAGATTACTCAGAGACTAAAATTTCCCATAAAGATTTTTGAATTCTTCCCCACACGAGGCCCTTTATTCTTCCTGAAAAGCAAACTGTGTCTTCATAATATCAACAATCAATCAATCAACAAGCATTTATTTCTGGAGAAGCAAAACAAAATTAGTGAAACAAAATCAGAGTGAAATAGTTTCTGCTTAATGGAGCTGACATTCTAACCAGAAATTACATAAAAATGATTTTTTTCATTGAGAAGGGATCCTCACACTCAAAACCATCTAAATATTTCAAAATATGCCACTTTTGGCATCTTGTCCAACAACACAGAGTGTTGGAATAAAATTTTGCTATGTTTTGTCAGATATTTGCAACATAAAACTAGCCCAAATGGAGAAACAATAATGTCCATCATATGGTATCTCAGAACTCTTAAGTTATAATAGTGTTGTACTTTTTTCAGATACAGCTATAATAAAGAGATGGAACAACATTTCAGTAGGGAATGAACCTGCAACTCCTTCTCCCAATGCAGATCTATCTGCATCTACTAAGCAAGTTAGTGTCTTACAGAGTTTCTTGGAGTATTGAGAGCAGTAAATGATTTGCCTATGTTTATATGGCCAATAGGTGTTATAGGTCGAATTTGAAGCTGGATCTTTTTGGCTCTGAGTTTGCCTCTCAATTCTCTGTGTCATTCTGTCTCTCAGTGAGAATAGTATCATCATTTTCCAGATCAAGTAACTCAGGGTCAGAGAGGTTAAATGACTTTCCCTTGGCAAAGCTGACTAATAGTTTGAAAGCTATGATATCAACTCCAATTCCTTGGCTCTTAGTCTAGTACTCCAGGGAAAGGCAACATACTGGGTTAAAAGAAAAGTGTTTGGGGTCAAAAGATTCATATTAAAATTCTACCTCTGCCAATATGACCTTGGACATCTCACCATGCCTGGCACATGGTTCACAACTCAATAAATCATGTTGGCTTGACAATCTTCCTTTAATTCCTCCAGTTTTTCCCTAGAAAATGACAGAGTTAGATTAACTGATTTTTAGGGCATCCTTCAGTTGAAAATTTTATCTTAAATCTTATTTAAAAAATACATATTATGATAGGCTATGTGTATTTTTAACATGAGGGTATTTAGCTCTCTTGAAATCGCAACACTGTGGAAGTAAGATTATTTCCTTTCCTTTAAAACTGGAGGTATAAGATCCAAGAAAGTCTTATTCAGATTTAAAGTCATGTTGACCCAGGGTAGGAAAAATAAAGCAAAAACATTTAGATTGAAGTGAAGATGCAAAAACAGTTTGTCCTTACGTGTTATTTTATATTTTTCCCTATAGATTACCCAGAGGAAAACTCTATACAGAATACAGCTAAAACTGCTGGGTAGAAAACATTCCATCATGCAACTGGATTTCACTGACTTTTCCATTGAAATTGTCTCCATTTGCATCACAAAGTAGGACCTTCCAAGGGCTTTTATATCATAAATTCGTGGGAGTTGTGACTTAGTCTCTTCTCACTTTTAATGATTCCTTCATTTGGAGCAGCAGCTTTTTTGAGATGTGTTCTTTGTCATAGGATGAGGCAATACATAACAAATTCCTCTCCATTTTTTTTTTAAAAACTTGACAACTATTTCTCCTGTCCTCATTTCTTTCTAGGAATCCTACTTCATTCACTTTCCCCCTCTTAAATGGCTACAATGCAAAGGATCAATAATAATTCCATTCATGACCATAATAAATCTTTGGGAGTCAGGCTACTGACATTTAGATCAAAAATTTCCCTCCTCCTTCCCCCACTTCATTCTTCCCAACTATACCCCATAAATCCCCCTTTGTTCTAGAACACTATGTAATTGTCTCCTGTACTGGGAATGTCATGGGATAGAATCGTCTTTAAACAAGAGGCCACATTCTGATGTTTTACTTTGTACCAGTCAGTCAGAGGAACTAGTACATAATAGGCACTTAATAAATTTTGCCTGATGGACATAGTTCATAAGAAGTGCCAAAAATGATGTAAAGTAAATTCTTGCACAATCTCCTAAAGCTTGAATTTATTTTCCTACATATATACTAAATAGAAAATTGGAATTAATAAGAAATATGTAGGAGGTATCCATTCATAGTGAACCACAAATGAGGGGATTCATATGTAAGAAACACCTGTCACCAAGACACAATTAAAGGGATAAATCATGATTTTGATATAGTGTATTGTCAATGTCTTCTACTGTTGTCATTATATGAGCTTAGTTTAGGCCCATTCTCTGCCAACCTCTTATGTGATCTTCTACCACATAATCTTGTCAAGGGTTACCTTGACCCTGGGACAAGCCTGGATGGCTTAGATACTTAGACATCCACCAGGTAAATCTGGGTCACCCTCATTCAACAATTCTGAGAAGGTAGCAAGGTGTCCATTGTTTGGACAACTAGGTTATGACTTCAATCATTTTTTCTGCATCCACTTCATATCAAACCTCTTCTTTCATCTGCCTTTTCTCCACATGGGCTGTATCCTCACAAAGATCGAGCAAAATTCAGAATATCCAGGAGATGTAGCAGCACCAAATGACTATGGACTCTGAAGAGGAACAAGCCAACAAGCCCTTTGGCAAGTATCAAGGTGGTTACCAAAAACATGGGTATCCAGATCACCTTGGAGATGCTATGTCAGTAAGTTAAGCCTCAGGTACGCAACCAGGTTACCAAAAAGGAGGTCATCCTGGTGGCACACAGGGAAGTCATTCATGTGTTTCCCAAGGAGGTCGACCAGGTGGCCCATAAGGACGTTTTCCAGGTGTCCAATGAAGAGTGGATCTAGGTGACACTAAGGCGGCTGTCCAGGTTGCTCTCAAGGAGGCCGTCAAGGTGGCCATCAAGGTCATTTAGTCTACAAGGTCATTTATTCTACAGAAATAAACTAGCATTCTAATTGACAAGCAAATATTTCAAATGGGAGAAACTGAATTAGGTCAATTAAGTACAGTAAATAAAATAAACAAATAATAAAATAATTGTAATAATTCTGTGATAAGAAAAGTTTGAAATGTTTGAAAAAGAAAATTGTTAGAGTTATTGAATTTCAAAGGGAAATTTAAAATTTAAAGGGAAATTTAAAAAATTATTTAGAAAAAAAGATCTAAAAGACTAAACATTTTAGGGGGAGTAACAGATTCAGAAGAAGGAAAGGCAGTTCCACTGAATTAAAGTTCTTTGGACAAAGCCTGTAGCATTACCTGAGTGGATCAATATTTTTCTTGGAGGGTACATGGTTAACGTTGTAGGAAGTTGCTCAGACAAGGAAGTTAAGTGATAAAAAGAATTTGGTGAGAAATTTTCATCTGAATTGGGGAATGGTCCATGTGTTTTTTTGATCCTGGGAGAAAAAAAAGAGAAGCATGAAAGAAGAAATTCTGAAAATCACAGGAAAAACAGATAGGGGTGAAAACAAAAAACAATAGAAAAATTTAAAAAATCAAAACTCAGAGTTCACTTAATGCCATTCTAATCAAATTGCCAAATCATCACTTTATAGTTAGAAAAATTAATAGTTTAATTTATTTCTATGATTAAATAGTTAATATTAATAATAAAGAAATGGGAGCAAAAAACGTATAGAATTATCAAATTTCTAATAAATACTGCTAAGCAGTAACCATTATGAATGTTTGGTACTCGTTAAAAAACTAAAGAAAAATTGATTAGCATAAGAGATTATGCATACATAAAGAAGGAAATAAATGTGGCATAATGTTTTTTCAGTTCAGTGACAGTAGCAGTTTTATTAAAGATTCACTATTTTACTAAAACTGTTAGAATAACTTCAAAGGAAACATAGAAATTAGGTTTTGATCAAGATCTGGAAATAAGGACGGTGCCTATGAATTTAGTAGTGGGTGAACAAATTATGACATATGAATGTTCTCAACGATGCAAACTGATAGCAATATGAAATAATTCTTCAAATCACTAGTGAGAGTTGAAATACAAATCACAACAATACTGAGGTTTCACTTGACATTCACAAATTCAAAAAGATGACAAAAGCTGTGAATAGTTAATACTGAAAGGGTTGTGGAAGATAGACATATTAGGGAATTGTGGTGAAATTGTGAAGTAGTGAAGACAATGTGAATCATCCCATTAAAAAAACAACTGACCTAGAATATAGATCCAGGAGAGATGACTTAAAAATTATTGGACTGCCTGAAAGTCATGATGAAAACAAAGAGCCTAGACATTATATTTCATGAAATTGAAAAGGAAAACTTCACTGATATTCTAGAACCAGAGAATAAAATAGAAATGGAAAGAATCCATTAATCACCGCATGAAAGAGATCCCAAAAGGAAAACTCCTAGAAATTTTGCAGGTAAGTTCCACATTTCACAGGTCCAGCAGAAAATATAACAAGCACCCAGAAAGAAACAGTTCATGTATTGTGGAAACACAATCAGGATAACGCAAAATTTAGCAGCTCTTGCATTAAAGGATGAGATAATTTGTAGTGTTATATTCTGGAGGTCAAAGGAGATAGGATTACAACCAAGAATCAGTAAAAATATATAATATATAATCAGTAAAATTGAGTATAATCTTTCAGGGGGAAACATGGATATTCAATGAAATAGAGGACTTTCAAGTATTCTTGATGAAAAGACTCAGAGTTGAATAGCAAATTGGACTTTCCAATGCAAGACTCAAGAGAAGCATGAAAAGGTAAACAGAAAAGGAAAATCATTAGGAATTTATTAAAGTTGAACTGCTTACATTCCTACAAGGAAAGATGATATTTGTAACTAACACACATACTCATATTGACAGAAGACACAGGGTGAGTTGAATATAAAGGCCTGATACTTGAAAAATAAAATTAAGAGATGAAAGAAAAATATCATAGGAGAAAGAGAAAGGGAGAAGCAGAATGGAGTAAATTATCTCTTATAAAAGAGGCAAGGAAAAGCTTTTAGAATGGACGAGAAGAGGAGATATTTGAGAGGGAATGAATGAACTTTAATCTCCATGGATTTGGTTTAAAGGGGTAGTAACATGCACACATCATTCAGTGTGGAAGTTTGTCTTACCCAACAGGAAAGTATGGGAAGAGAATAAGATGGTGGTGGGAGATGGAGGTGATAAAAGCAAGGGCAGATTCAAAGGGGAGTTAATCAGAAGCAAACGCTTTTGAGGAGGGATAGGGTCAGGGGAAAGAATAGAATAAATGGGGAGCTGAATAAAATGGAGGACAATGTTAGTATTTCACAACAGGACTATTGTGGAACTGTTTGCATGACCACACATGTATAACCCACATAAAATTGCTTGCCTTCTAAAGGAGGATGGGTGGGAAGGGAGGAAGGGAGAGAATGTGGAACTCAAAGTTTTGAAAATAAAAGCTATTTTAATTTAAAAAATACATGTTAAAAATTGTTTTACATGAAATTGGGAAATATGATATACAGGCAATGGGGTATAGAATCAGTCTTGCCCTACATGAAAATTGAAAGGAAGGGGATAAGGGAGTGTGTGTATGGAATGACAGAAGAAACGCAGATTGAGAAAACGGGGCAATCGAAATGCATGCTTTCTTGGGATAGGAGGATGGGAGAGATGGGGAGAAAATTTGGAACTCCAAATTTTGTGGAAGTGATTGCTGGACACTATAAATAATTCATTTGATAAAAAGGAAAATTAAAATGTAACTGGGGAAATAAAATCTTATAAAAACGTAAATATGGGCAGTGACTGATGAACAATATGAATGGAAAGAATAAACAAAACCAGATTCCTTTCCTTTCCTCTCCTCTACTCTCCTCTTCTCTCCTATCCTCTTCTCTCTTCTCCTCTCCTCTCTTCTCCCTTCCTCTTTCCTTCTCTTTCCTCTTTCCTTTCCTTTCATTTTCATGCTATCCTGTTGTGCTTTCCTTTCAGAAAGCCTTAAACCTACTACACTCTGAAGTTCAGACACCACAGAGACTCTGCATAAGGGCTCCTCTGGGCCCTCCTGGTTTAAGAATGATCATCAATAGCAATTGTTGCAGTTTTCCTTCCAGCCTGATGTCTTTTCTTTCCTTGGCCTTATTAAGGGTGCATGCCCTGGCTATTTCTTTTTTTTAATATAGATTTATTTATTTAACTTTTTACATTCATTTTCACAAAATTTTGGGTTCCAAATTTTCTCCCCATTTCTCCCCTCCCCCCACCCCAATACACCCAGCATTCTAATTTCCCCTATCACCAACCTGCCCTTTCTTCTATCATTCCCTCCCTTCTTTTGTCCCCATCTTCTCTTTTGTCCTGTGGAGGCAGATAACTTTCTATTCCCCATTACCTGTATTTCTTATTTCCTAGTACCAAGAACAATACTCAACAGTTGCTCCTAAAACTTTGAGTTCCAACTTTTCCCCAACCCTCCCTCCTTTGGGAAGGCAAGCAATTCAATATAGGCCATATCTGTGTAGTTTTGCAAATGACTTCCACAATAGTCGTGTTGTATAAGACTAACTATATTTCCCTCCATCCTCTCCTGATCCGCATTGTTTCTATTCTCTCTTTTGATCCTGTCCCTCCCTGACTGTTGACTTCAGTTTGCTCCCTCCTCCCATTGCCCTCCCTTCCATCATCCGCCCTACCCTGCTTATCTCCTTCTCCCTCACTTTCCTGTATTGTAAGATAGGTTTTCATACCAAAATGAGGGTGCATTTTATTCCTTCCATTAGTCGAGTATGATGAGAGTAAACGTCATGTTTTTTTTTCTCAGCTCTCCTCTTTTTCCTTCCACTAAAAAGTCTCCTACTTGCCTCTTCTATTAGAGATAATTTACCCCATTCCATTTCACCCTCTCTCCTCCCACTACATTTCTCTCTCACCGTTTACCTTGATTTTTCTTAAGATATGATCCCATCCTATTCAATTCACTCTGTGCTCTCTATCTCTGTGTGTGAGTGCATGTGTGTATGTGCAAGCATGCATGTACATGTGTGTGTATGTGTGTGTAATCACACCAACTACCCAGATACTGAAAAGTTTCAAGAGTTACAAACATTGTTTTTCCATATAGGAATGTCAACAGTTCAACTTTGATAAGTCCCTTATGACTTCTCTTTGCTGTTTACTTTTTCATGCTTCTTCTCATTCTTGTGTTTGAAAGTCAAATTTTCTTTTCTGCTCTGGTCTTTTCATCAAGAATGCTTGAAAGTCCTTTATTTCATTGAAAGAACATATTTTTCCCCTGAAGTAGTATACTCAGTTTTGCTGGGTAGGTGATTCTTGGTTTTAGATCTAGTTCTTTTGACTTCTGGAATATCCTATTCCATGCCCTTCGATCCCTTAATGTAGAAGCTGCTAGATCTTGTGTTATTCTGATTGTATTTCCACAATACTGGAATTGTTTCTTTCTAGCTCGTTGCAATATTTTCTCCTTGACCTGGGAACTCTGGAATTTGGCCACAATGTTCCTAGGAGTTTCTCTTTTTGGATCTCTTTCCAAACCCCTCAGGGTGTTTATGCGGAGACCTTCAACAATGGATCTGAGCTCCTGCCTGCTTTGGGAGCCTCTGTTCGCTGCTGCCTCTGCTGCTGCCTCCCGAGGGGGCCTAAGTTATGGAGACCCCCGCTCCCTTCTAGGCCGGCCCAGAAGTTTCTCTCACTGACCTGTGCACCTATGGGTGGAGGGACCTTCGTGGCCTCTGGAGATTCCGTCCCTGAAGCCTGCTCAGATCTGCTCCTCTCACTGGCGAGCGGCCAGGAAAGGGCTAGGCTCCACTGACATCGAGTGCACGACGGACCTTTGGGATTGGTTTTTCAGGGCTCTCTGGAATGGAAATCTCCTTCACTCCATTGCTGCATGGCTTCCACTGCTCCAGAATTTGTTGGGAGTTCTTTTTACAGGAAATCCATGGGCTGTGAGTTCAGAGCTAGCATATGTGATTCTGCTTTGCCATCTTGGCTCCTCCCACCCTGGCTACTTCTTAAACAGTATTCCATGAATGGATTTTACCTCACTCTAATTGAGTGCAGGTGTAGAATTTGAACTACATGGGCCAAGGTCTCCCTGAGCATCCTGGGTCATCCCCAGTCATCCTGATAAATATCTGGTCACTGGATTCAAATGGCTCTGGAGGAGAAGTGAGGCTGATGACCTTGCACAGCCCTCCCTCACCAAAAACAAAGTCAAGTGGAAGTCATGTCATCCCTTCACAGAGGGCATGATCTTCTTTGGCACTGAAGGACGAACAGAACAACAACAAAACCCACCAAGCCACAGTATATTATCCTTTTGATAAATTGCTCTACCTTCTTTTTTAATTTTTTTCTTTTTTTATTTAAGTTCTCAACATTTATTTCCACAAGATTTTGAGTTCCAAATTTTCTCCCAATCTCTCCTTTCCCTCACCACAAAACATTGTGCGTTCTAATCACACCCTGCCATAATGTGCCCTCCGTTCTATTACTCCCCTCCCTTCCCTTATCCCCGTCTTCTCTCTTTTCTTGTTCAGCAAGATTGATTTCTATATCTCATTACCTGTGTTTCTTATTTCCCCGTTGTTGATTTCCAAATTCTCTCCCTTCCTCACTCCCCACCCATTTTCAATGAGAAGGCAAGCACTTCAATATAGGCTACATGTGTGTAGTTTTGCCAAACATTCCCATAACAGTCATGTTATTTAAGAATAACTAATGGAGCCAAGATGGTGGAGTACAAAGACTCACATATGCTAGCTCCGAACCCACAGCCCATGGATTTCCTCTAAAAAGAACTCCCAACAAATTTCGGAACAGTGGAAGCCACACAGCAACACAGTGAAGGAGATTTCCGTTCCAGAGAGCCCTGAAAAACTGACCCCAAATGTCCATTGCAGATCGGACGTGAGCAGAGCCCTGCCCTGCTCTGGCCTCAGGGCACAGAGAAGAGCAACCAGATCCGAGCAAGATTCAGGGATGGAATCTCCAGCAGCCACAAAGGTTCCTCCACCCACAGACACACAGGTAACTGAGAGAGATGTCTGGATGGGCTGAGAGGGGAATGGGGTGTCTCAAGGACACAGCCCCCTCGGGAGGCAGTGGCAGAGGCAGCGGCAGAGGCAGCAGGCGGCCAGAGGCTCCTGGAGCAGGCAGGAGCTGGGGAGCAGCTCCATTACAGAAGATCTCTGCATAAACCCCCTGAGGGAACTGAGCCTGGGATGCAGCCCTGCCCCCACCTAAGCACCTGATTTAATCTTACCCTGACTAGCAGCCAGGTCTGCCGCCAAAAGCCCTGAGGCAGAGGAGCATCATTTGAATCTCACACCCCAAGCACTAGCTGGATGAATCTAGGCGGGTGTGGACAGGCATCTCAGAAGTCAAGTAACTGGCTGGGAAAATGTCCAGAAAAGGGAAAAAAAAATAAGACCACAGAAGGTTATTTTCTGGGTGAACAAATGATTCCAACCTTCCTCTCTGACAAGGAAGAAAACTGCTTACCATCAGGTAAAGACATAAGAGTCAAGGCCTCTATATCCCAAATATCTGAAATAGATATCCAATGGGCTCAGGCCTTGGAAGAGCTCAAAAAGGATTTTGAAAATCAGGTTAGACAGGTGGAGGAAAAACTGGGAAAAGAAATGAGAGAGAAACAAGAAAAGCATGAAAAACGGGTCAATACCTTGATAAAGGAGACCCAAAAAAATTCTGA
>JAQQSK010011025.1:0-12448 GCA_028658325.1 Potorous gilbertii | reverse complement strand
ATGCTCTCTGGGCCCTGTAGAAGACCATCAGGCTATTTGAAATCTCTGAAAGAAAAGGAACTCTCCCTCAGAAGTAATTGTTTGTGGGAGAGGAGAGTGGTCAGGCTAGATTTCCTTTCCTTTTTGGCTGGAAGAAAGACCTTACAAGTTTTGAAGGATTATGAGGATTTTAACTTTAGTCTTCCCATCCATGCATTTGTTATACACCAGTCATTTTTCAGTCATGTCCAACTTTTCATGGCTCCATTTGGGGTTTTCTTGGCAATGGTACTGGAATGGCTTGTCATTTTTTTTCTCCAGCTCATTTTACAGATGAAGAAAGTGAGGGAAAGTGAGTTAAGTGACCTGTCTGAGGTCACACAGCTAGTAAGTATCTGAAGCCAGTTTTGAACTCAAGTCCTCCTGACTCCAGGACCAGTGCTCTTAAGACTATACTGCCTAGCTGCTACAGTATCATTGGTTTTTGAAAGTGTGTGTCATATTGGTGTTTTATACATCAACTATAAAAGTCCCTTCCTTGACCAGCACTACCTGATTTGTTTTATTTTCCCTTTTTAGTAGGGAAAGGTGGCATTTAGTAGGTAGATGGCACAATAAATACAGTACAGGGCTTGGGGTTAGGCAGACATGAGTTCAAATCCAGTCTTGCTCCAATGTATGACCCTGGGAAAGTCACTTAACCTTTGTCTTAGTTTCCACAAGTATAAAATAGGGACAATGATGGCATCTATCTTCCAATGTTGTTGGAGAAATCAAATGCAAAGTATTAGTGATAGTGTCAGGTATGTAGTCAGCCCTTATTAAATGCTTTCCCCTTTCTGTTTTGGATGATAACTCCCGGAATGCAGGTTCTTTTTGTGTTTATATCCCTCTTACTTAGAAGAGTGCCTGGAAAGTGCTTCATTAAACTCACCCCTCCAGTAACTGGATGGAAGGGGTCACTGGGTTCTGTTCATTCACTCCAGACACTTACGTTTTCTTATCAGTCATTGACTCTGGAGGACAGTGAGGCACATCCCTCAGTCACTCAAATCAAAATCAACTGCAAGTCAGGTCATCATCTCCCTGTTGTCATGGTCCTCTTATAGAATGAAGGACAAATACAACCAACAGTCACTGGAAGGCACTATTGCTTCATCTTTGAAGTCCTTAAGTCCGATCATCCCAATGGCCAGGGAGCACCATGGAGTCCCCTACCATTCAAAGGGGAGACAAAACCTATCCCACCTCTTCACTTTACATCCCCCTCTCACTTTGCACAGGCTTTACGGCAGCTCCACAGTTCACTTCTGGGCAGCACCAGTATCTATGTGTAAAGAAAGAGCTACCCAGTAAATGGTCAGTGCACAGACTGTGATATACATACTTAGTACAAAATGAAATGTGTTAGTTGCAGGTAACAGAAAATTAGCTCCTCAAAGCATTAAACTTTCAGTGCCAAACCTTCACTATTTGTCCCTCAAGCTGCTGATCAAAAAGTGACCAATAAGAGAAAATTGACTGCAAAATGATTCGATCAAAGATTTTTGCTTATATGCCGTTTCTTCCCCCTTACTATTTCCCAAAATACCCCATTCCCCATGCTCTACCAGCACCAGCACCCCCCTCCTCCCTCTAGATCAGGGGTTCTTAAGCTTTTTTTTTTATCATGGATCTTTTAACAGTCTGGTGAAGTCTATGAACTCCTCAGAATCATGATTTTTTTCTTGACATTCGTAATCAAATGAAATGTTATATATCAGTTAGAGGTTATTGAAAAGAAAGATGTAATGTTTTCCCACCCAAGTTCATGTATCCCTTGGGGATCCATGGATCTTAGAGGAAGAGCCGGCAGGCTGGAAAGGTCTCAGCCTCAGTCATTTACATCTCAGCCTGTGTGAAGATCCTTAGTTCTCCTCTCTCAGGGGCCAGGATTTTTAAGGAGCCTATTTTCTTTGTGGAATGAAAAACTCTCCCTCATTGGAGAGATTCCAGGTGTGCAGGTAAAGGAGGGATTTTTGTGAACCCTCTCAGGGCCCCTGAAATTATCCCTGAAAGGGACCCTGTGCCCTGTCTGGCCAGAGCTGCCATGCCAGTCTGGAACTGACTCTGAGTGAATTGTAACTTTCAAAAATTTTCCATTTCAAATACACACATAATTCTATACACGCAGGGACACATGCAAAATACCTCTGTCCTTATCATCCGGCTCAGGACTCTCAGCTTGGCCCCAAACTTCTTTTCCTTCAGCTGCCTGGGCTTCCCTCTAAATAATGCAGTTTCCAGTAAGTCTTAAGATGAGAAGAAAGGGCAGGAAAACAAGACTATTGGCTTTCTGCCTGCTGTTCTTGTTCCTCCCTCAAGGAAAAGATATTGAAAATTGCCTGGTACAAAGGGCCTCATTGTAGAGGAGCTTGTGAACTCTGGAAGTGAAAGCTACTCTGGTGTGTGCTGAGTTGTCAGGACTAAACCAAAAGAGCTAAACTGGCAGAAATTTAAAAGAAACCCCAACAACCTCTGATCCTTGGATGGGGCTCCCTGACAAATATATCTGGGGAGAAAAGGCTGGCTGCCAGAGAAAGGAAAGGCAAGAAACGCTGCCCTATCTCAAGCTATGCCATTTCCTCCCTACTCATTCTAATTTCAGTTCCTGAAACACAATACATTTAGAACAGAATTTTCCAGTAGCACCTTCAGAAATGGCAGCATGTTGTTTTTGTTTATTTAAGTTAATGGAGTCTTCATTTAAAATGATAGGAGGAAAATCACTACTTTCATACTCTTAATCTATCAGCCCTACCCATTGGTATAGATGCCAGGGAGGTCAAAGACACAAAGAAATGTCCTTAATCTGTCCAAATATTCATAGCCAGTGTTTTTCTGGTAGTAAAAAACTAGAAACAAAATAGAGGTGTGTTCACCAGGAAATAAGTGAACAAATTGTAAGCTATTTAGAATAGAATGAAATGCTATTACACTATAAGAAAGGCTGAAAATGAGAAGTCGTGAGTTACGTGAGAAGATTTCATCTCTGCCTGACTGCAATCGGCTCAAGGTTTTGTGTTACTGGGAGAATGTTTGGAAACCTAGGGCTGCTTGTGTTCTCCGATGAGGTATCAGAGTAATACTTTAGTTTACATTTGCAAATGCTATAGAAGGAATCTAAGCTATTCATATCTTTATGAAAAATGTTTTACGTTCACTAATAGCTACAGAAATGCAAACTCAAATAATTCTGCCATTCACTTCACATTTAGTCAGGAAACCTTGAACTCAAATATAAATTCACGTCATTTAACCTGTTTTCTCAACTGTAAAATGAGGGTGATAAGAACAGCGCCTATGAGCCTCCCAGGGTCGTCATGAGGATCAAATGAAATGCTGTCTATAGGGTGCTTACCAAGAGGGCCAGGAACATAGGAGGTGCTTATTAAATGCTTGTTCCCTTTATGCTTCCGTTTTCATTAAACAACTCTAATCAGTGCAATGAAAACTTCCTACATAACACAAACCTTTGGAAGTGCTTCCACCCCCATGAGCTGCTCTGATCTTCCCAATGTCCCTGTTGGATAAACAGGACAATTTTTGCCCTCATTTTCCAAGATCAAACTGAGCCTTGAAGCCTTGGAGGAAACTGACCAAGGCTGTGTAACCTAGTAAGTTTCAGAGCCAGGCCTGAGCCCAAGCTGAGAGAGCTTTTCCTCTATGTTAAGTACTGCTGTAATCATGGAGAGTACATGTTTAAGGTAAGGTGAGCTCTGGCTTTTACAGCTGTAAACAGGCAGGTCCGGACTTCCTGTTTTTGTAGCTGACTGTCTCAGAGCCAATAGCAGCCAGTATACCGTGTAAGGCAGCTCCCACAGAACAAATCGTGGTTACAGACCATTTTCTGTTGAAAAGTTTAGAGAAGAGAGGGAAGATTATGCTGAAGGCATCTGGGGACCTGGTGTTCATTGGAACCACATCCAGGCTACAGGGAGATTTCTAACAGCTCACAAACATCAGTGACAGAAAACAAGTCTGTGATTTATATTACTCAGCAGCACCGTGATGAGTCTGTGTGTTCAGATGTGTGTGTGCTCGTGTGTGTGCTTGTATGTGTTAGTGTGTTTGTGTTTGGGCTTCTTATGTTCATGTATGTGCCCCAGCGTGTACTCGTGGGTGTTTCTGGTGTTTGTTCAGGTTTGTATGTTCATGTATGTGATCCTATGTGTTCCTGTGTGTTCATGGGTACTTCCTGTATTTGCGTGTGTTTGTACGTGCTAATGTTTCTGTGTTTATGTATATGCTCCTCTGTGCCCCTGTGTGTACTCATGGGTGTGTCTGTGTGTGTGTGTGTGTGCTCATTGTGTGCTTGTGGCAAAATGGAAAAACATAACATTTGGGAAGAAGAGTTAGATCAAATGGCTGACCACACCACTGTGTTCCTCACTTAGACCTGGTCTGGGTCACAGGTTCTGAATTTCAGTCTTCACCCTGGAAAGTCAAGTGGCTCCCTTGGAGGATTGTTGTGGCAGATCAAACAAGGTCAGAGATGTTGTAGGGCTCCCAGAAGTGCTCTGTGAGAGGGAGAGATCAATTCTTCACTTGTCTGTTCTGTTTGAAGAAAGGACCAACTCATTGATTACTAATGAGCAAATGTGATTCAGCACTCCACAAATAATTCAGACTAGAGGTATAACTCAGGCCAGAAAGCTGTGCTACTGTGGTCCCTTCTTTGTATTGCTTTGCTCCAAATGACTGATGACCCAGGGACCATTTAAAAATCCATAGAATTTGTAGGACAGAAAGGACATAAGTGATTTTCTTCTCTGAAACTCTCTGTAGCTCACCCAAAGTCACATGGTGAATTTGTCAGACTCAAGGCAAAAACATGGGATGTTTCAGTCATGATTCACTGTTCTTCCCATAATATCATTCTCTGTTATTTCCCCCATCTCCTCACACCTAGGAGTTATTATGGTCACGGAGCTCCACTCCACAATCGTTCTTAAGAGCTCAAACTTCTTTTTGTCTGGCCCCCTGGGAGGAACATGTTCTGGATTTGTGGTGTGTAGGTACTCTGATTGGAGCCAGGTGTCAGGATGTAGCAGAACGGCATTGCATCATTTCAATACAATTTGTATTGGTATGACCAGACCCTAGTATAGTGCCTGGCACATAGGAACAAGTACTTGTTAATTGGTAAATTACTTGATTAGAAAGAGAAGCAAACACCATTTGAAAAACTTTTCAGGCAGGGTGACTATAGGGTGGCTATATTTTGGTGGAGTTACCAAAGAGTAAGGGTTTGGCCCTCATATAAAGTAAAATTCACATTTTAACAAGTCAGGAGCTTGATTTTATCAGTCCACATAGGGGCCATCAGACTTATCTGCTGATAGAACTCACAAGAGACTGTTGATGATTCAGGAAATCAAGTCAATAATGTATATAGTAAGACTTATGATGGCCTAAGACTAGAATGTGCAGTTCAGTACCTACTCTAAAAGAAAAACCAAATCTTTAGGGAAACAAATCATTTTCTCAGAGAGATTAAAGTCATAGAAAATGGAGTCCAATTCAATTGAAATCTATTCAAAAAACCATTATTAAACACTTATTTTGTACATGGTGTATATCAATATACCAGTATCCATGGTATAGAATATATCTATCTTTATCTGTATTTGCATGTCTATATTTTTGTTTATATCTGTGTATCTCTATCTATCTATATTCCTATATCCATATCTGTGTATATGTATATAAGTATACATATATCTAAAAGTATAGCTATATCTATATACACCAATGTAAAGGGCAAGTCATTGGCACAATGGATATAGTGCTGGGTGTAGAATCAGGAAGACTCATATTCCTGATTTCAAATCTGGTCTCAGACAATTATTAGCTGTGTGCCCTGGATAAGTCACTTAACACCTCTTTGTTTCAGTTCACTCATCTGTAAGAGGAGCTGGAGAAGGAAATGGCAAACCACTCTAGTATCTCAGTCAAGAAAAATCCCAAAGTTGGGTTCCAAAGAGTCAGATATGACTGGAAGAACTGGACAACAACAGATACATATATGTGTGTGAATATATATGTGTGTATACATGTATACATGCACATATACATATGTATACACACTTTATATATGCCAAGGAAAATGTCTTCCTGAGATTGATTAAAGTGTCTAGATATAACCAAGTCTTGGTCCAAGTGTGGGGATGAAAGGGTCTGCAATGTGACTGAACAAGTAGTGGAGGTCTTTTGCCTGGGATTGGAATTGTCTTCGTCCCTTTCCTCTACCCCCTTATCTACAAGAGAAAAAAAAGAAAGCTTTAGGATTAAAAACCAGCTACAGAGAGTTGTTACGTAGCTACTAGTAATGGTTAACTGGTTGATAGTCCAGCAGTTAGATTACACCTTTTAAAGATTAAAATTCAAAGGTAAGTGTAATACTGGCCACAAGCTGGTATTTACTCTCTAAACACTACCTCAATTACTGAACCAGGAAGAGGAGCCCAAAGAAAAAGAAAAAGACTGAGGTTTCTTTCTACCTGAGAGGATCCTAGTATTTGTTCTAGAATAAGGTTAGGCACACTATAGTCAGACTGGCCACCCCTTCTTTTTTAACTTCTGTAATTTAAAATACAATAACTTTATTTGCTAGCTGATAGCTAAGGTTTCCTAATTTCTATCAAAACTAAGCTGGAGGACTTTCTATGGGGAGGGATAAATCAGCATTCTCAAAGCATCCCATTGGCGTGCCAGCTTCGTGGAAGCTGACAGTGCTTAAAACGTGTTGATTATCTGAGGGCAGTATGGGCAGGAGGGTGTCTCCCTATAAAAAGAGCAATAACAGTTCCTATGGTAGCAGGAGAAATAAAGCAGAGACTTCAGAATCTCGACTTCAAACTTTACAAAGCATTGTGCATCTATTATCTCACTTTGTACCTTTTCACTGGTAATCCCTCTCTTCTTAAAAAACCAGCTCAAATATTACTTTCTATGTCAGAAATTCATATATTCCTAAGAATTATGTGAAGTTTATCAAGGGGTCTGGGGAATATTTGGCTCATATCTTATCCTACTGGAATATTTCCAAAGTAGCAGTGTTAATGAAAAGTATGTGGATTGGACAAGGCTGAAAAGGAAAGGAAGCAGATTTTTAAACCTGGCTTTTTTATTTACTACCTGGGCAACACTAGGCACATTGTTTAACTTCTCTGGAAATCAGTTTTCTTCATCTTGAGGCGGTTTTACCGGATGATGTGTGAAGTTCCTACAGCTCTATAGCCTATGATCTATAAAATGGCACAATTATACTTCCACTACAAATCTCATTGTGTTGTTCTTGTAAAGAAGATCTCTATGAATTTCAGCTTAATGAATATTTGTGTTACTTATCCAATCCTGTTGTCTATCACTCCCAATATACATCCTCATATTTGCCTCGACCTGTCTCCTCATTGTTCCCTCATATTTGGATGATTCATTCCTGTCAAAACTGTTTTCCACTGCCTCTGTGAGGATGTTTATCTTCTCTCCTATCCTTCTCTAAATCCTAGCTATCCATCTAGACCCCATCCAAGTCCCACCTCCTCCATGTAGCTCTTCAGACTCTGAAAGAACAGTGCTAGTAATAAGAAACAGACTTTCTCTTGTTTTCTAAAAGAGATGGAGGGTCATATCTCACAAGTTTTCCCCCTCTAATCCAGCTCCACAGATTGTCAAAAATTTGCCAAATACAACATTTCTGGAAAGTAGGTCATTGTATTTTGGACCTTGGATCTTAGGATAAAAATTAATTTCAGTTTCATATCTGCTTCTTTTTTCAGATGGAAAGGGGAAGAGAAGATAGAGAGCCCTGTGGCAACACTGAAGTTTCTGCCAGTCAGGCAGTCCAAGAAGATGGTGAGAATTTTGATAATAAAGGCTTTTCTCTAAAAAAAGAGTGGTACCAACTATGCCTATAAACAGTTGATCTTGTTCTTATATAAAGACTAAGAAGATGGCTCCCTAGATGATATGATATCTGGGTATGAGGAAGTTTTCCCTTCACCCTCAAATCTATCCCTCATCTACCTTGTAGAGTGCCTGAAATTCCATCAGTATTGTTCCTTCATTGTGTTAAGGCACTGAAGATACAAATACACTTGGACAACACATTAAGCCAGAGATCTGAAGGCTTTACACTTATTAGTGGAGTGATACTGGACAAGTCAATTAACACTTTTTGCCTCAGTTTCCTTGTTTGTAAAATGAGCTGGAAAAGAAAATGGCAAAAATCACTCCAGTGTCTTTGTCAAGAGAGCCCCAAATGGGGTCATGAAGAGTATGACATGACTGAAATAATGAAACAACAGACTCAATGTTTTGTAGGACGAGGATCTACTTTTCATTTGCATTCTCCCCCAGACCCTTGAGATCACTTGAAATATGTGAGGTGAAGGGAAAAGAAAGGGAGTTGAAAGGGAAAAGTTGAGAAGCAGCATGATAGTGTGGGGAAATACTGATACTATAATCAGAAGACATAACAGGGTCTTGGTCTGATAGTAGCTGCATGAATCTAGACAAATCACTTAAGTTCTTTGTGCCTCTATTTCCTCACCTATAAAATTAAGACACTAATATCTGCATTAAATTCATCATAATGTTGTTGTGAGAAGATTATCTTGTCAAAGTTAAAGGGAGATATTTGCTGATAATGAAATTCATGATTGAGTTCAGTTAGGGAGTATTAATGCAGGAAGATGTGCTCATCTCCTTACTGAATTTTTCAATAAAACGTGAGGAATGGAAAGGGAGAGATGGAGTAAAGCATAGAGAAAGAGGCAGGAAAAAAAGGAAGCTTGGCCAAATAAGATGGAACATAACTCAAATAAGGAAGCAAGGAGAGAGGGAGAGGACATGATAGATCAGAGAATTGCTTGCCTATAGTAAAAATCTAGGCAGGCAGAATACAACAGGAGAACATCTGCCTTGGAAATGAGGTAGTAAATAGGATCTTTGTTTACTTGTCAAGAAAGCAACTCTTTGGTCAGCAAAAAACTCTTTTTCTGTCTCTCTGTCTCTTTCTCTCTCTACTTCCTTCCTTCCCTCCCTGCCTCTCTCTCTCTTCCTCCCTTACTGTCCCTCCATCCCTCCTTACCTCTGTTTCTTTGTCTGTGTCTCTCTGTCTCTGTCTGTCTCTGTCTCTGTCTTTCTCTCCAGTGCCTAATTACAGCTCACTCTCCTCCTCTCCCAACTGGAACCCAGCATTGATATGTAAGCTTTGAGTAGTGCCGGGGTTAAAAGGGTGAGAAAAGCCATCTTGGCTTCCCATGGTTCAATTCTAAATCGGAACAATGGCCACCGCTTGGCTTTTGTTTTTCAACAAGACTTGACTAAATGCAACAGGCGAGAAGGATGTCTATATCCTTCAGAATTTTGACCTCTCATTTTCATGTTGGTATTTCCAGTTTCAATGATGCCAAGAGAGTTGAGGCTCATCCTTGTAGGCAAGATGAGAAGTGGGAAGAGTGCAACTTGAAATAGCATTCTTGGTAGGAAGGCCTTTACATCTAAGGTCAGTTCCAGGCCAGTGACTGAGAGATGCCAAAGAGAGAGCAGAGAATGGCATGGAAGAAAACTTGTGGTCATTGACACCCCAGATATTTTTTCCTCCAAAGCCTGAATAACTAAAGATCTGGAGATCTGTCGCTGTATGGCTCTCTCATCCCCAGGTCCTCACGCCCTACTCCTGGTGATCCAGTTAGGACGTTACACCAATGAGGACAAGGAGGCCCTCAGGTGCATCCAGGAGATATTTGGGGTGGGGATCCTGTCTCACACCATCCTTGTTTTCACCAGGAAAGAAGACGTAGGGAAAGAAACCCTGACGGAACATTTAAAAGAAACAGAGAACAAAAGCTTAAAATGACTGAATGTGGTGTGTGGAGAATTTCACTGTGGTTTCAACAACAAAACTGAAGGAGAAGGACAGGAGGCCCAACTAAAGAAACTGATAGAGATGATAGAAGGGGTTCTCTGACAAAATGACTCATGCTGCTACTCGAATGAGGTGTATGACTATGTCCAGAAAAATATTCAGCAATTAAGAGAGGAGCTGGGAGAACAGCCAACAGGCCAGGGACAGGGAGTTTTCTGTAAGGAAGATATGGTATCAGAGGAGTCAGATCAGACCTGCTCTAACCTACAGCATCTGAGGATCATGCAGAGGACATATGGGCAGCATCAAGAATCAGTGCTGAAGAAGAGGTGGGATTACACACACACACACACACACACACACACACACACACACACATACATACATGTGTATAGACACATAAACATACTATATATAGTGAGAATCTATTAAGACTCAGGGCTTGCTTGAGAGAAATTAAAGATGCCTTTTTCCTCTCACATCTGGAGACTGACATGAGAAGGAAAGAGGTTGAAATATTCTCTCTCTCAATGAAATTATTGTGGCTTTTATCCTGTGAAGAAGTAAAGAATATATGTGTATGTATATATATATACACACACACACACACACACACACACACACACACACACACACACACATATATACACAAACAGATATACATAATTCTGAATTTCGAAACCCCCCCAAAATGTTTATTTCTATACAAAGTAGAAGAGAGAAAGAAATTGTATGTGTAACCACACATTTCTATTCCATACATATCTCTTGCGTTTTTTGTTTGTTTTTTAAAGCATATAATAAATTCAACTGGGTACTTTCAAAACTGTCCTACTTGTTTGACCTGAATTTGAAATTTATTTTGGGCAGAGCCAAGGTAGCAGAGTAAAGCCAGGGACTTACCTGAGCTCTCTTCCCAAACCCTCCAAATACCTTTTAAAATAACTCTAAACAAATTCTAGAGTAGCTGAACCCACAAAAAGATAGAGTGAAACAAATTTTTCAGCCCAAGATAACTTGGAAGGTTGGCAGGAAATATTGGAGATGTGGGAAAATTGGAACACTAATGCATTTCTGGTGGAGTTGTGAACTGATCCAACCATTCTGGAGAGCATTGTGGAACTATGTCCAAAGGGTTGTAAAACTGTGCAATAGCACTTCTAGGGCTGTATCCAAAAGAGATCAGAAAAATGGGTAAAGGAGTCATATGTACAAAAATATATGTAGCAGTTCTTTTGAGGGCAGTTGAGGGGATGTCCATCAATTGGGGAATGGCTGAACAAGATTTGGTATATGCATGTAATGTAATACTATTGCATTATTAAAAATGATGAGCAGGCTGACTTCAGAAAAACCTAGAAAGACCTATGTGAACTGATGCTGAGTGAAATGAGGAGAACTAGTACAACACTGCACACAGTAACAGCCACAATGTATGATGACTGACATTGATAGACTTAGCTCTTCTCTGTAATGTAAGGATCTAAGACAGCTCCAAAAGACTTACAATAGAATATTCTATCCACATCCAGAGAAAGAACTTTGGAGTCTGAAAGCAGATGGAAACACATTATTTGCTCTCCTTTTCTTTTCTTGTCTTGTTTTTTGTCTTCTTTCTCGTGGTTCCTCCTATTACTTCTAATTCTTCTTTACATCGTGACTATTGTTAAAATATGTTTAATATGAATGTATAAGTAGAGCCTATATCAGATTGCATGCCAGCTGGGGAGGGAAGAGGAAAGGAAGGTGGAAAAAATTTAAAACTCAAATCTTATGGTGAATGTTGAAAACTAAAAATAAATAAGTTAATTATATAAAAATATTCAAAAACATAATTTTTCTTCATTGTTATGAAGAAATAAGTAGAGTATACAAGCAAAATGGACTATTTGGCAAATGCTTTTGTCCATCCACTGACTGACAGATCTACCTTGTGTGTTGCATCTACCCAAGAATAAGAGAAGCTGATTTGGGGCTTTGAATAAGGTGAAGACTTTTACTCAGTTAAAAGACTTTTATTGAATTTTAAAAATAGTGATTTTAGTGGTGTTTTTTATTTAAACATAAGGAAACAAAACTTGATTAAGTGAGGTGATATGATAAAACCATTAAAATCCATTTTAAAAACATTTCGTCGAGTTCCCCAAAAACTGTGAGACTATTTCTATAAATTGTTTTTTAACTTGCTGCTTTTTAATTAAAAATATTTCTAAATCAAGTGCATAGCTGGTCATGCCCTAAAGAATGCTATCTTCTATATTAGGCAACTCCTATTTACCATCTTACTAATGGACTCACTCATTTACACATGTCTAAATTCTTTTTATGATTCCTATTATATATATACATATATATGTATATATATAAAATGTAGTATGTGCACATGTATATACACATATATGTGTGTATATAATTCAATACAACATGCAATCAGCACTGAATTTGTCTATGGATGCCCTGAAATTAACAGCAAAAAAAGCAGATGTGAAGCATTTTAGCACCTGCCAACTCACAACAAATGGCTAACCAACATTACTGGCACTTGGTAGGTCT
>JAQQSK010011024.1:0-12448 GCA_028658325.1 Potorous gilbertii | reverse complement strand
TCTTTTGGTTTTGTTTTGTGATTTCTTGGTTTCTCAGAAAGTCATTAGCCTCCATTTGTTCCATTCTAATTCTGAGAGAACTATTTTCTTCAGTGAGCTTTTGCACCTCTTTTTCCACTTGGCTAATTCTCCTTTTGAAAGCATTCTTCTCCTCATTGGCTTTTTAAACCTCTTTTGCCAATTGAGTTAGCCTATTTTTCAAGGGGTTATCTTCTTCACCATTTTTTTTTGGGTCTCCTTTAGCAAGGTATTGACCCATTTTTCATGCTTTTCTTGCATTTCTCCCATTTCTCTTCCCAGTTTTTCTTCCACTTGTCTAACTTGATTTTCAAAATCCTTTTTGAGCTTTTCCATGGCCTGAGCCCATGGGATATCTATTTCAGATGTTTGGGATACAGAGGCCTTGACTCCTTTGTCTTTACCTGATGGTTAGCATTGTTTTTCATCGTCAGAAAGGAAGGGAGGAAACATCTGCTCACCAAGAAAGTAACCTTCTATGGTCTTTTTTTTTTTTCCTTTTTCTGGGCATTTTCCCAGCCAGTTACTTGACTTCTGAGATTCTTCTCCACCCTTGCCTAGATCTGCCCAGCTAGTGCTTGGGGTCTGAGATTCAAATGCTGCCCCCCAACCTCTGGACTTTTGGCAGCAGGCCTGGCTGCTATTCAATGTGAGCTTAAGTTCTGGTGCTCAGGTAGGGGCAGGGCTGCCTCCCAGGCTCAGTTCCCTCAAGGGGTTTATGTGGAGACCGTCAATATTGGAGCCAAGGTCCTGCCTGCTCCGGGGGCCTCTGGCCGCTGGGGCCTCTGCTGCTGCCTCCCAAGGGGGCCTGAGGTATGGACACACCCTGCTCCCCTCTCGGCCAGCCCAGAAGTCTTTCTCACTGACCTGTGCACCTGTGAGTGGAGGGACCTTTGCAGCTGCCAGAGATTCCGGCCCTGAAGACTGCTGGGATCTGCTCCTCTCGGTGCTGCGTGGCCAGGGCAGGGCTGGGCTCCACTCACGTCTAGTGTGCGATGGACCTTCGGGATCGGTTTTTCAGGGCTCTCTGGAACAGAAATCTCCTTCACTGTGTTGCTGTGCAGCTTCCACTGTTCCAGAATTTGTTGGGAGTTCTTTTTAGTGGAAATCCGTGGGCTATGGGTTCAGAGCTAGCATATGTGAGTCTTTCTACTCCGCCATCTTGGCTCCACCCCTTGATGTAATCATTTCACAAACACCAAAGTTGTTGAGCACATAATAATAATTTTTTCAGATCACTGCAGAAAGATAAACTTATAATGTTTCAAATATGCACGTGTGTATTGTCACATAGGAATATATACTGGTAACCTAGGCAATAATAGTGCTGATAAAAGCACTATTAAAGAATTTTTAGCACAAACCCTTGGACCATTGTCACAAGCCACTAAATGGGAATCACTAAACTGGATGACCTCTGAGATCCTTTCCAACTCTAACTTTCTATACTTCAAGGAGTCTCTCTAATGAGGAATGGTTGCGCAAATTATGGTATGTAAATGTAATAGGACATTATTTCACCATAAAAGAAGAAAGGAACAGTTTCAGAGAAACCTGTTAATATTTGTATGAACTGATACAGTGTGAAGTGAGAAATAGGAAAACAATTTACACAATAACAATAAAAACAGCAGTGTAAGGACAAATAACTTTGAAAAACTCAAGATCTATGATTAATGCAATGATTAACTATACTTCTAGAGGTTCAGTGATGAAGCATGCTACTCATCTCCCGTCAGATAAGTGATGGATTCGTAATGAAGAATAAAAGACGCACATTCTTAGAAATGTACATAGGGATTTGTTTTGTTTGACTATGCATATTTTACCAGGATTTTTTTTCTTTTAAATTGGGAAAAAGGGGGACCAAAAACAGATAGAAAAGAACAAGAAAAAAGAAATTCACATTACTTGAAAAACAAAATAAACATTGATGATTCTATGAAAATAATGAGGTCAATAATTATCTTCTGCATAGGTTATTATTTTTTCCATCTCACAGATTTTGAGACAGAATAGAAAAAAATATTAACATTGTTGATCATATGAACAACAAAACTAACAGAAACCACATGATTATCTCAATAGATGCAGAAAAAACTTTTGACAAGATACAACAAGAAACATTAGAAAGTGTTCAGATGTGCATTTTCTTCTGAAGAGAACCAGATTTCTATAAACAACAGAAGTTGGAAATTCTGAACACAGGCAGGAGACAGTGTAGTGAAAGAAAAAGGAAGTAGGATCTGTATTGAGAAGTCAACAGCTGATATCCTAGCATGCTATTTATTAGCTTTGTGATTGTAGGTAAGTCATTCAGGCCCTACTACTCTAGATTTCGGTTTTCTCAACTATAAAATTAGGAGTCTGAATTAAGATCCTTTCAAATTCTGAATGTATGATCATATAATTTTATGACTATAGAGGAAAAGGGATCAAATGGTAGGCAAAATGTTTGTTTTTTTGTCTGAACATGATGCCAACTTTGAAACACAGGAATTAGGGGAGCAGATAGTATTGGTTTGCCTGCCATAGGAAAGAGGAAAAACTAGTTCATCCAGAGACCTGTGATGAATGTGCACAACATCACTGTGGAGTGAGTTTCTATTTTTTGTCTTTCCAAGATGTAAAAACTGAGGGGTGTTTGGCCATATGTCTGGGCTAGTAAATGTCTGGTGATCAGACTACCAAGGCCAGACTAAACACATACTTGGCACCAGCTCCATAGCTCCATTCCAAAATGGTAAGAGGAGGTATACTCAAAAGTTATCCCACACATAAAATATGGGCTCTAGTGGTCCTTGGTAATTTTAAGAACTTGATGAGGCAGAGCTGCTAATGCCTCTGGCTCCTGGAATTTTGGTTTTCTGGTGATTCTGAATTCTCTGAACAAGCTGCCATTATGCCTTTGAATGCCAAGTTCAGAGCTCTTTCCACTATGACAAGTAGTCTCCTTCAAACTTGTTGATTGATTGATTGATTAGCACCTGAGCTAACCTCAGTTTAAGACTAATCATTGAGTGCTTCAGAGAGCTTAAGGATAATTCAGCTGTTTGGATAACCATTCACTTGCTTCATAAAGAGCTGCTGCAGCAGTTCCTGTTGAGCACCTGCTGAGCAGTTCCTTCCTCTGGCCAGTCAGAGAGAAAGCATGGTCACCTAAAGAAAGGAATGAAGGAAACTAGTCCAACATGTTTAGCTCTGTTAATAGGCTGAATCCTCAACTATTTATGACAGCATTTATAATACTATTTATAACTGTTTATAACCGTTTGAACTGTTTTAGGAAGATTTTGGCAAGATAAGGTATCAGACAATGAAGTACTTTCTTGGGCTGAATTGCCAAGCATTCAAACTCTTGAAGAGAGTAGCCAACAGGCTGGCCACGTGATTCAAATACCAAATGGACATTTGTTTAAATGACTATTTTACAGAAAACTCACACAAGACCAGCACTTATATGGAGGTCAGAAGAAACAATTTAAGGATACCCTTGAGGTTTCTCTGAAGAACTTTGGTATCTATTGTGAGACATGGGAGACACAAACACAAGACCACCCAGTACAGCATGTGGACACCAAGAAAGACACTGTGCTCTATGAGCAAAGCTGAATAAAAGTAGCTCAAAATAAACAAGAGGTGCACAAACATAGAAATATCTCTATCTCAAATGTTCATACAAACTATTTGTATCTGACCTGTGGTAGAAGCTTCTGAGCTCATATTGATCTGATCAGCCAGAGTTGGACACACTGCTCATTGACCCATACATCATGATGTCTTTTTGGTACTCTTTGAGGGCAAAGGACAAAAGGTGAAGAAGGGAAGGTCAGAAACTACCAACCACATCATCCCTTTTCCAGTTCCACATGTGTAGGCAACAGTCATTATGTGACTAGTCAATCAACAGATATTTCTTAAACTCTCATAGACATCACAGCCATGTGCTATTAGCATTTGGCACTGCCCAGGCATCAGAGTGATTATTCTATGATATTTGAGAACTGGTAGACAAATATACAATAAAATTGACCCTAAGCCTAACCCTAGACTCTAAATAACATGCAAGAAGCATTGCTAAAATTTTTATTCATTCTGAATTTAAATACAAAATACAAAAAAGATAATATTTCCATGTACACACTACAATATTAAAAAAAAGGATTCAATACAAAACAATGAATCTACATTTGACACTTTCTTAAAATTTTAATTTATTTATTTTTTAAACCTATGTAGTAAATACCACACATTGTTTTCAAAGTTCCCCAAAGTTCCATGTTTCCTTCTAACTTTTTTTTTGTTCTCTGCTGTATACTTTTTTCTCTCCCTCCCGCTCCACTGCAAAAAGCATTTATTAAGAGTCTATATATGCCTAGTACTGCTAGGTACTGGAAACACAAAGACAAAAATAAAACTTGCCCTCAAGTTTACAACGATTGTTGTATTGAAGTAAATCACATGGTACAGTGGGTTTGGGAGGGGAGGATGGTTGGAGTCTGGAGCACCTCAAATCCAGGCTTAGACACTTACTAGTTGAATGACCTTGGACAAGTCACAGCTTCTGCTTGCCTTAGCTTCCTCATCAGTAGGAGGGTGATAACATTAATCCCTATCTCCCTGGGCTGTCTTGAGTATCAAATGAGATAACAATTATAAAATTTGTACAGCACCGTGTCTGGCACATCATAAGCGCTATATAAATGTTAATTATTACTACTCTTATTAATAAAAGTAAACCTAAAATACAAATAAAATAGATACTAAGTAACATCCAAAGGGGAGGACACAAGCAATTAAGTTCAAATATTGAGAAACAGGGTAGGCAT
The DNA here is from genome assembly GCA_028658325.1 of Potorous gilbertii. Classification (NCBI taxonomy): domain Eukaryota; kingdom Metazoa; phylum Chordata; class Mammalia; order Diprotodontia; family Potoroidae; genus Potorous; species Potorous gilbertii. Next base: position 7,601 of record JAQQSK010011024.1, on the reverse strand, counting down.
CTTATAGAGTTAGGCACTGAGATGAGCCTTGAAGGAAGATAGGGATTCTAAGAAATTGAGGTAAGGAGGAGATACAAGCTACTCAGGGTAGGGAATCTGCAACCTCAAGGTCATATGTGGCCTTCTGGGTGCTCGAGTGTGGTCCTTTGACTGATTCAAACCTCACAGAACAAATAGTCTTTATAAAAGAATTTGTTCTGTAAAACTTGGACTCAGTCAAAAGGCCGCACCGGAAGACCTAGAAGGCCACAGGTGGCCTCAAGGGAGCAGATTCCCCACCCCAGGCTCGGCATTCTAAGGAACAGCTTTGTAAAGACTGATAAGAAGATGAGAGATTAATTACAGGGTGTCTCCCCACAAAATTAGTGCAGCTTTAAGTCATTAAAACTTAAATCTTGTAAAAATATATAGGAAATAATGAGATCAGTTATGTTCAGAAAAAAAAAATAATATTTGACGGGAAGCATAAATCAGCAAATGAGATAGTAGGTTGAAAAATGACAGATTCGCTCCCATATCTTTGTAGAGGTAGAAGATTCATAGGTGCGGAGCATTGCACATATTTTCAGATTCTGATGTATTGATCACTTTTGTTGATCATTTTCTTTTTTTTAATGTTATTTAATTAAGCCTAAAAATTTATTTTTTTCTGAAAATACAAGATTCCATTCACGCTCCAGTAGTAAACAATAACCTTAAAGGGATGACTAAGTTTCTTTGTAGATCACTATGTCCCATTGAAGTACAAAAATCCATAAACAAACAGAGAGTTAATGAATCTAGATGTGATCTTACTGGAAACTCTTAAAATGTTTATTAGTCTCTTCTCAAATCAAATTTCAAAATGCTTTGTCTCCTGGTTAATACTAGTCACTCCATTACTCTAACCAAGTAATGAAGGCACAGCTAATGCAAACAGATTTAAACCCATTCAATCAACTACTGAGCTGAAAAAAAATTCTTTGATTAGTTCTTCAGAAATATTTCTTTTTTCCAAATCAATATTGGTCTCAAATAACTGTTTGGATAATTGTCACAGATGCAGTTTAATTGGTGGGTTGTTGTCCTTCATTCTTGAAGAGGATCAAAACAACGTCACTATGCCAGAGTCAAGTTTCAGTGCCTGACTGTGGCTGATCAGACCAATACGAGTTCAGAATATTCTACGACAGATTGGGCACAAAGAGTCCATGTGAACATTTGAGATAGATTCTCAAAATCTGCTTATTTTGCATTTCTTCTGAGGTATTTCAATTCTTCACTCAAAGAGCACAGCACCTTTTCTGATGCGGGCACACCATGCTGAGAAGTCCTGTGCCAGTATCTTCCATGTCACACAATCAATTCCAAAGTTCTTAAGAGAGACCTTGAGAGTGTCCTTGTAACTCTTCTTTTGACCACCATGTGAATACTTACCCTGTGTGAGTTTTCCATGAAATGGTCTTTTTGGCAAGTGTACATCTGACATTCAAACAACATGGTCACCTCATCAGAGCTGCACTCTCCAAAGCATAGTTTGAATGCTTAGCAGTTTAGTTTGAGGAAGGACTTTAGTGTCTGGCACCTTATCCTGTCAGTGATCTTTAGAATCTTCCTAACACAATGCAAATGGAGGCAATTCAGTTTCCTGGCATGGCACTGGTAGACTGTCCAAGTTTCACAGGCATACAACAATGAGGTCAGCACAACAGCTCTGTAGACCTTCAGTTTAGTAACCAATCTTATACCTCTTCTATCCCAAATTTTCCTTTGGAGTCTCCCAAACACTGAACTAGCCCTGGCAATGTGGGCATCAACCTCACTGGCAGTGTGTACATCCCTGGAAAGTATACTACCAAAGTAAGTGAACTGATTCATAGGATTCAAAATTTTTCCATTTACTGTAACTAATGATTCCACGTATGGATGGTGTGGTGGTGGCTGATGGAGCTCCTGTGTTTTCTTGGTGTTAATTACTAGGCCAAAATTAGCACAAGCAGCAGAAAATTAATCCATACTTTGTCATATCTCAGCTTCAGTGGCTGCATTGAGTGCATAATGGTCTGCAAACAGGCTAACATTCCCTCTACTTTGGTCTTGGCTTGTAGCCTTGTCAAGTGGAAGGATTTACCATTAGTGCAGTAGCTGACCTTGATGCCATGTTCATCTTCATTGAAAGCATTTGACAATATGACTGAAAACACCATGCTAAAAAGCATAGGAGTAAGCACACAGTCTTATTTCACTCCATTAGTGACTGGGAAAGTGCAACAGCATAGTCCATTATCAGAACTCAGGTAAGAATGCCATCATGAAATGGATGTAAAATGCTGATGAACTTTTCCAAGAAACCAAATTTTGAAATAATTTTCCATAAACCTTTAAGACTAATAATATCAAATGTCTTGGTCAAGTCTACAAATGTTTATCGACCTCTGTTCTGTTCCTGGCATTTCTCCTGGCATCTTTAGGCAGCAAACACCATATCGACAGTTCTTTGGCCATTTCTGAAGCCACACTGGCTCTCAGTTAGAAGACCCTCCTTAAGATGAAGGATCAGCTTATTAAGAAGAACTCTGACAAAAACCTTGCCAGCAATGACCCATTGTGATGGTCACAATACAATCTATTTCCTTTTCCTTTATGAACAATGGAGGTGTCCATGAACTTCTGGGGGATAACCTTCTCATACCATATAACTGGAAAATTTCAGTCACCTTTTGTATGAGCAATGGACCCACTACCTTGTAAATCTCAGCTGGAATAGAATTAGAACTGGGTGTTTTGCACATAAAAGGAGCCTAATGGCATTCAAACTCTCTTCTTCAGTTGGAACTTCAGATAGGGAGGGATTGACTTCAACCTGAGGTAAACAGTCAATGGCCTCAGCATTTATTAATGAGGGTTTGTCTGAGAACAATATGGAAGCGTTCAGCCCATCTCTCTAGGATTATAACCTTATCACTAACCAATGTGGCTCCATCAGCACTGAGTAGTTAAGATGAACCATAGGTGTTTGGTCCATAAATAGCCTTCAGAGCATCATAAAAGTGCTTTGGATTGTTACCATCAGCATAAAACTGAATTTCATATGACTTCTTACTGAGCCAAGGTTAATGCATCTCTCTAAGCTTTGCTTATACCTTACTTTTGATAGTATTAAATGCTTCTTTCTTAGAGATGGATGAACTTCCCTGCTGGTAAATCCTGTGGAGTTCTTGCATTTCATTTAGCAGCTTCAGAATTTCCCCAACTTTTTTGTCAAACCAGTCTTGAAGTTTGTCTGTCAGGTCTACTGGATTTTGTGTTTTCTATAAGTGTGCATACATTCTCTGCAGACCTTTTTGTACATTTTTTTTCAAGTTCAGAATGGGATCCCTGCCTGCATTGGTAATCAGGCCAGGGTTGGGTAAGCAGACAATTTTTAGGGCACCTTCCTAATATCGAGAGGTAAGCAGTGTGATCTTTCAAAGGATGCTGAGCTATTCAAGAGGCTGCCTTATCCTACTGCTGCTTTCATTGAAAAAAGAACCCTTTGGTCTGGGCCACCTGTGTGCTGGGTTGTGACTACAGCTCCTGGTGTATCTGCTTATTTGTCACTTGCCTGTCCCTACAGGACTTTGAGATAGGTAAAATAGTAAAATGGTATTGATAATGTCTTTTGATCCATGTGTAAATTAGATTTAATTGAGGCAGAGTTGCACAAAGTCATTGGCCTCAATCTCTCCTTGAGTCATCACAGTCCAGTGAGAGGACAGAATCAAGATGCAGTGGAAGACTTTGGCATCTTCAATGTCTGACTAGGCTCTAAACTCTCTACCTCGCCTGCTTCAGCTGCCTTCATGGCTGTTGGAACAAATTGTTCTCATCTACCCATTCTACCAAGGGAAGTCTTCACGTGCTTAGGGTAGACACACCTCTATCTTACCAATGGGGTTGAGACCCCCTCAGTTACCCTCAACTAGGTTTTTAGTCCATCTGCTGAAACAGTTTAGCAGGGTAAGACCACTGTGCATGTCATAGCTTCTTGAAGCCTCAGAGAGAGTTGGATGGAACAGATGGCACCAGAGGTGGAAAGCAGCCCTGAAAAGGACTCAGCAGTCATCACACCAGAGGTACTAGTCTTCTCTGAATATACCCTCCACCCTTGCAGTTTAATAGCTACGTAACAAAAGACTTCGGAAGACCCAAACTATGTAGCAATGCATATAATAGTAACAAAAAAGTTATTAAACTGCCTATACCCTTTGACCCAACAATATCAATACTAAGTCTGTTTCCCAAGATGAGAAGAAGAGGAAAAGAACCTTTATATTCTAAAATATTTATAGCAGCTCTTTCTGTGTTGGTGAAGGACTGGAAATTGCAGGAATTCCCATTAATTGAGGAATAGCTAAATAAGTTGTGGTATATGATTGTAATCAAAAAAATGATGAGCTTAATGATCTCAGAAAAACATGGAAAGACTTGCATGAAATCATAAAGAAAGAAATGATCAGAACCAAGAGATCACTGTACACAGAAATGGCAATACTGTTTTAAGAATGTATTTGAGCAAATAAGTTACATAATATAAGTAACTCTTCATTACTACAAAAGACATATGAAACAAGACACTATCGGCTTCCAGAGAAATAATTGATAAATAGAAATATGTATAGAATTATTTTACACACACACACAGTTGTGTGTAATGGTAGCCATGGAGGGGAGAGGGGATGAAAGAGCAAAAAAAGGAGAAAAAGAGAGAAAACTTACATATTAACTTGATTATATATTTAAAATAAATAGCAATGTTGTACACAACGGATATGCAGTTTCATATGCAGTCTTTTTTTTTAAATTGCACTATGTTATGGAAATGCTTGTTTTGTTCCACAAATTTTAAAAAATAAAAATGAAATAAGGATTGTTGGGTGAAATTTTGGCAATTAAAAAGATACTAATAGAATTTTTTTAAAGAGAAAAAGGAATGGGTTAATTAGAGGAACAGTTCTGCAGGTGGTGGTACTGAAGACATAGTTTAAAGAGCGGAGAAGAGGTGACCCAGGTTGAATGGCTATTAATATCTAACTTTTTTCTTGGAATTTATTTTTAGTTAACAAATATTTCTATTCATATCTAATTAACAGAAACCTTTTACACTTACTCCCACTGCTTTTTATACACTAAATAGATAGTGCCCTTCCTCTGTGAGTCAAAGGGAAAAGGTTGAGTTGAAGCAGTAGTGCAGAGAACTTGTGGCTAAAAGAGGCATTTTAAAAAGTATGTGCCTAGAACTGCTCATACTGCTTTGTATGATTTTGTATGGGTTTGACTCTAGGTTTTGAAAGTTATAGACTTGGAATGAGCAAAAATCATGGTTAAATAGACAGCAGAGTGTGCTAGAGTCAACTGATGTACCTTAAATCTTAAGTGTGAGTATTCACACCTTAGAAATTGACAATTAATAATCAATAAATATTTATGAAACATCTATTATGGGCCATACTCTATGCTACGCAGGAATGATACAAAAAGAAGCAAAATACAGCCCTTATCCTCAAGAAGCTTCCAATCTAATGAGGGAGACAATATGTAAACAAGCATATACAAAGCAATCTATACATAGGATAAATAGGAAATAACTAACAGAGAGAAGGTACTGGAATTAAGAGAGTTAAGACTTTTTTTAATCCAGTGATATTGGCATCCTAGCTGTTCCACAAACAAGGTATTCCATCTCCCTAGTATTTTTAAACTTCCAACTAAAATCTCATCTTTTACTGGAAGCCTTAGCTAATTCCACTTAATTCTAGTGCTTTTGTTGTTAATGATTTCTTAGTTATCCTGTATATCTTGCTTGCATGTTGTCTCTCCCATTCAATTGTAAACTCCTTGAGAGTAGGTACTGTCTTTTCCTTCTTTTTGTAACCCCAGAGCTTAGTGCTATGCCTGGCACATAATTGTAACTTAATAAATGCTTGGTGGCTTGACTTGAATCTCTTTTTTATCTGAACTGATCAAAACAGGAAAGAATATATACACAGCTAGGCAAAGGACTACATTTGACTCAATAGTGAAATATGAATCAAAGGAGAGAGGGAAGAAGGGGAACAAAGATGTAGGACAAATTCAAGGTAAGTCATAAGCAAAAAAACAAACTTAAACAGGAGAGGGTAGACTGCAAAGAAGAGTTTAAAAGGAAAGATAAGGTAAGAATATGTGATTGTGTTTGTCCTTTGTTTTCAAAGAGGACCATGATATCAGGGAAATGATGACATGACTTGCAGCTGACTTTGATTTGAGTGAGAGGGGTGTGCAAGGTCACCAGCCTCAGAAGAGGGTTAGAAGAGCAAAAGCAGAATGATTACAAAATGTTAAAATTTTGATGCAAAAAACCTCAATGTACCTAACATAAGAAGGAAAACAAAAATGGGAATATTTGCAATAATTTTCTATGACAAGCATCTGAATTTCAAGCTATTTGGAGACATGATTCAAATTTATAAGAATGAGAGCCATTCTACAATTGATAAAGAGTCGAAAGGATTTGAACAAGTTCTCAGTCAAATGAATCCAAACTATCAATAGTTATATTAAAAACCACACCAATCACCAGTACCTAGAGAAATCCATGTTCAGACAACTCTAAGGTACCACCTCATACCCATTAGATTGGCAAAGTTGACCAAAAGTAGAGAAGTGACAAATGTTGGAGGGGCTGTGCAAAACAGATGTAGTAATGCCCAACTGGAGGAGCTGTGAATTGATCCAGACATTCAGGAGAGAAATTTTAATTATGGCCCAAAAGTAAACCATGTGTATCCTTTGATCCTGTGATGTCTTTTTGAGGTTTGTGCTAATAAGGAGATCAAAGAAAGAAGAAAAGGACCTCTTTCGTACATACGGTTATACAAAAATAATTGTATTTCTTTTGTGGCACAAAGAATTAGAAACTGAGGGGCTCACTGTCAATTGGGGAATGACTGAACAAATTATGGTAAACAGATGTAATGGAATATTATATTGCTATAAGAATTGATAAAGGAGACAGTGTAGGAAAACATGAGAAAAATTCCATGAACAGATGCAGAATAAAGTGAGCAGAACTAGAAGAACAACATATACAACAATAACATTTAAAATATGAAAACATTGAAAGACTTGAGAATTCTGGTGAACACAAAGACTAACCACAATTCCAGAGGACCTGTAATAAAACATACTACCCATCTCATGACATAGAGGTTATAAACTCAGTGGGCAAATTGACATTTTTTTTGATCATGGACAATGTAGGAATTAGTTTCACATGCCTATGCATATTTCTGACAAGAGTTATGTTTATTTATTATTATTATTCTAATGGGAAGGGATGGGACAGAGAGAAATGAATTTTTCTTGAAAGTCTTCTATTTCATTGAAAGACCATATTTTCCCCTGAAAGACCATATACTCAGTTTTGCTGGGTAGGTGATTCTTGGTTTTAGTCCTAGTTCCTTTGACTTCTGGAATATCCTATTCCACGCCCTTCGATCCCTTAAGGTAGAAGCTGCTAGATCTTGTGTTATCCTGATTGTCTTTCCACAATACTCAAATTATTTCTTTCTAGCTGCTTGCAATATTTTCTCCTTGACCTG
>JAQQSK010011022.1:0-12449 GCA_028658325.1 Potorous gilbertii | reverse complement strand
CCTGAATTCCTGAACAGCTAATTAAGATGTATCCTTGTTTCATTTTTTCACGAGAAAAATCTACCTTGGGTATCAGCCAAAGAGGGTAAGGTTTTATTGTTTTTCCCAGTACTTAGGGAATAGATTGTTTGTTCATTGATTTCCCCTATAATCTAATTATCTAAATTTTTTAAAGAGAGAAAAATGGAAAAGATCATTTCACAGCTAATATCACAAGGTAATAGATTTACCTTAATGGGATACTGCCTATATTATATATTTTTCATACTTGATAAATTCTTAAAATATCACTTCCAAACAAAAAACACCGCACATTGGGAGGGAAGGTTGTAAATTGTATCTACTATATTTAAGAGAAAATATTCTGTATATTTCAACTGGAAAGTGTTTCAGGTAGAGATGATAAAATGCCTGTCTAGATAAAATGTGAACATTTGTTATAGCACCCAAGTTTCATTGTCAGGTTCTTCCTAAATTTAAAACACAGGTGCTGGATGTTGTGAGGTAAAAATTTAATCTAATTACATAAGCAACCAAGCATTTCCACTTTGGGGGGCAGGGGTGTAGAGAAGTAGCTTGGAATCCAGTTACAAGCTGATTATCTGAAACAGTAAAAAAAAAAAAAATAAAAGTGACCAATAGAGGTACATCCTAATTGAATTGTCCACTTCATTTTGCCTATTCTGAGGTGTAAGCAATAGGGTAAATCCTGTTTTTAGCTATGCAGGATGAAAGTCTATTTGAAGTTGGAGTCTATAGCTGCCTTTTCACAGTAAATTGACCTTGCACCATGCAGCCAATGTCATAATGCTCTGCTTTATCTAGACTGAGAGAGAGAAAATAGCAAATTGCTTCTGCATGATTAGTTCTGCCACTTCAAACGTGTTTCTTCCGAGTTGGCTTCCACACTTACTGCTAGAGATATGTGCCTCTGGGAAACACTAATCTGTCTCTGAACTTCTCCAATTTAGTAACCCTGTAATTGCCAGTTTGCAAAGATTCTCACATAGGGCAAAGATGATAAAGGGTTCATTTCTTTTAATCAGCAGACTCCTAAAAGCAGGTATAGCATTGTATTAATTGCAACATGATTTACTGGTGTGTATGTGTGTGTATATGTACATATATATTCCAATTTTCTTTTTAATGTCAGAGCTGTTTAGATTGACCTTAAAGTGGAAATTTAGAAGCTTTATCAGTATATAGGTGGGTATAGATATTAAGACTTGCACACACATATGTAGCTTGGTATCACTAGATGGCCATAAGTAGCCCACATAATTCCCTCAGTGCCACAGGAACTATATTAAATGTAATTAGATAACATTTATCAAACAAATATCAAAACAAATAAAAATAAGGTCAGATATAGATAATGTTAATCTGTGGTTTTCAAGTCAATATATCTAGAGCAAGGATCTATTTCTATCTGACATCATTGGTTAGTAGGTACAGATTTTCCTTGAAGTCAGGAAGTACTGAGCTCAAATTCTTCCCCTGACTCAAACTTGCTATGTGATCATGGGCAATCACTTAACCTCTCCTTGCTCTATGAAACTATAATCCCTTAATAAAATGCAAAAGAAATACCAACCTATATTGATAAAGGTTCCTTACCCATAAGACATCACCCATAAAGATCATGGGTCCCTATAAATATATGGGATTTTATTTTGTTGATTCATTCTCATTTCACAAATTTCAAATTCATTGTGGTGTCTAACATTAAAACACATAGCACTTAACTTATAAGGAAACTCATAATCTACAGTATTCATTGTTTAAAAATTTTTTCTTATTTATCATTTCTAAGCCTCAGTGATTATTTTAGCATCATGATGAAATTTTTGTTTTATAAAACTATGAAATCTAAGTCCATATATACATCAATTGAAGTCACATTACTTTCCAAGAAGATACCACAGTCCTTAGCACATTGGAGATCCAGATATTTTGAAATAACTTCCTGGCACCAAAGAAAGTAAAGTGTATCCTGAAAAAAAAAAGGATTTGTCTTCCGGCATGGCACCACCCTTGTGAAGTGGCATTCATATCTTTGGATAAGAGAATCCCAAATTCAGTGACTCAACAATTTAAATAAACATCCAAATCAAAAACAAATGTTTATTATAGAAAATAAAATGGTTTAGTAATCAAAGTCCCGGAAGATCTATTTTGGAAGCAGACTCACTAAAAATACTGAAAAAGAAAAATCTTTACCTGAAGGTATTTTTATTGTTCAGAAGCAAAGTAAAAATCTAGTATTTTTTTTAAATCACTGTTCATATATTTAACCCCCATTGCTATAAATTTACCCAGGTCCATCCAAGGTATAGTAAGCTTTTAAAAAATTGCTAGAACATAAAATCTGTCTGGGTAATAAAATTACAATCAAGGAAATCTACTGGGATAGGTAGATAGCATAGATTACCTTGTGTTGTATTTGCTCCTTTAACACCAAAGGTCAAACAATGAAGTCATGAAGTCTGCTGAAGTCACATACATGTATCAGTCTGAAGGCTTCTGGGACACAATTTAGAGTAAGTCAACATTTTCCAAGGACAATTACATTGGACAGCGACAGTCATTTCTGTAGGAGTAGATACCTTAAGAGTCCAAAGTTGGCTAGTACTATCATTTTCTCATTTTTTTCCCCTGCTTCCTGTCTGCTGCTCTACAACAGGTGCTAAAATAACAAGTTTAGATTTTGTTTTGTTTTCCTTTTTGTTTAATCAGAAGGGTGTAGGGCAAAAGAAAACAAAAATCAAATGACAAGACTTAGTATAATTTTGTTTCTGATATATCTGACCGAAAGCAGTTGTATCTGTTTAAAGGTAAAGAGAACAGGGAATGTGTTACCTGACAAATAATTCTTCCGATCAAAAGATTCCATGAGCCAGCCTGACATATAAATGGCACATGATGTCAACTTCTATTAAAGGCTTTATAAATGATGACAGCACAGAGAAACAATTGCTTTTTTCTTCCCAAGAACTGAGTGTTTTTATGCAATATGAGGTGTTTGCTGTGTGTCAGGAACACATGCTTTCCTGGGTAATGAACAAACTTTGTGATTTCCATTATCTTCATAACCTACTTGGAGAATTTTAGAGCACAAATCATGACAAATGGAGGATGATTTCCTTACAGAATAATCTATTTGATAAATATTCCTTCTCATCATACCTTATATTAGTGATAGAACTTTCCTATAGTCACTACAAAAGAGGAAGTATTATACATGCATAACTGAATTCAAAGTTGCTACATATATGAAGGTTAATTAAACTAATTTTAATGTATTTTCTCCAACAGAATTAAGCTGTTTTTCAGGGTGAAAACAAAATATCACTCACATGTGTTTCTTGCTTTTTCCTCATCCCACACTAGACTAAATATTACCAGCATATGACTGCTACTTCTAGTCTTTAATACTTATGAACATTATAAGCATACTACTTTGAGAAAGCAGAACTAGAGAAGTTCAGCAATATTAAGTTATGCATTGATATAAATTAATTAATGGAGGGGGGGCATATTACTTATTTTTAAGAATCAGTGCAATTTTAATTTCTAAAACATCTTTCAAATATTTTTATTCATCATTTCTGAAAACATTTTAGTGTGGAAGACCAAACAATCTTTCTTTCACTTAAGGAAACTGAGGAACAAGGAAATTCTGAATGAACTAATATCACAAAAGCTCTGTGATATTTGAACTTATGGTCTTAAGCTTCCATTTTGTTCCTTTGACACAGTGCCATGGGACCAGTCATGCTTAAATGACTCTTCCTAAAACTACACAGTAAGGTATTTGAGGGTCAGAGGTGGGATCTGATCTCCAACTTGCTTAAAAAATCCCAAACTTGAGAAAAAAATTATCTAGAATCCTATCCTTAGACCACCAAAGTAACACCATTCTGTTTAAGAAAGGTCAACCTGAAGCTCATTTTAGGAGTCCTTTCTTATGGGAAGATTTTCCTATTGTCTCTTAGATGCTATTCTACGTCTCTTCAATTGATTTTATTTTCACCTTTCTGGGTACCCACTGCCTTCATGAAGTCAATTGTATCTCCTGAAGAGAAAGGATTGATTTCTAATTTTGTTTTGGTGACTAGTATATGGTATAAATGGTATATAGTATGCCTTTCATTTATGTTTATTTTTAATTGAATTTAATTCCACAAAAGGAGTCATGTTTTATAATTTCATTTACCTTCCATGGGACTCTGTTCAGTGTTTCATACTTAAATATACCCATATACATACACGCAATTCTGATTCAATCCAACAAACATTTTTTAAACGCCAACTATAAACAACCCTCTATTGATGATGAATGGATGGATGGAAATGAATTTGTTAGGAGTGTATTACGTACCAAGCGCTGTGTTAAACAATGGACAAACAAATAGAATAACAAGACAAATGATGATCTAAAGCACCTTGAGTGGAGGAGAAAACACACAAGAAAAAGTTCAGCTGCAAGATGGGTGGAAAGTCCTAAGGCTACAGGGCAGGTTTGATACTTTGGCATGGCAAATAACAGGGGAAATTAAAAGGTATCTCATCATCTGTAAGAAAGGCAACATGGTACAGCCAATAGCATACCACATCTGGGGTACGTAAGCCTGAGATTTTGCAGTCTACTCTAGACGCATACTAGTAGCATGAATATTGGAAAAATCCCTTCATTCAGCTAAGTCTCAGCTTTCTCATCTATAAAGCAGGAGTAATAACATTTTCATTACTTGTCCCAAGAGTTACAAGGCATAAATGAAGTAATTTTACAATATGTAAAAGATTTTATGAATATTAAAAAAAATATATAAATGTCAGCTATTAATCAGCAAGTTTTCAGGTGGCAATTCATCAAACAAGCAGAAGAATTTCTTGGATGCCCATTCAGAACATTCTGTTTTCTTATATGATGAAACATAAAAATCTCAGAAGAATGAAACCATTTATTCATGTTTTTCTTTTAATACTAGGTTCTCATCTATGGAATTAGATGAAGAAAAAAAGCAGAAACTGAGGAAAAAACAATCAAGGAAAGGTATTTGTCAAAGTAATGTGATGTATTCTGCACTATGACAAAATGTATATGATGTCTGTGATTGAACTGTTCTTCAAGCCCATGAAACGAGGGTCCAGTGCAGCCAAGTCAGTACTAGGCTCAGAGGTTGGGGGAGAGAGTTCCAACCAGGGTTCCTGAAAAAAGAAGGAATTGAGAAGTGGTAAATTTTTCTATGTGGATTGCAACACAGCAGCTAGTAATATGACATAACTAAACAAACACATTTATGCCCTTCTGTTTTCCCAACACAGAGCATTTCTAACTCCTACTTAGGTCTCCCTGGTTGTATGGAAAGGTGCGCAAGAAGCCTATGTATTCAGATAATTTTGATAGTAAAACAATAAAGTGTATTGTATTTCCTCCTCTCAGGCAATGTGACTATCCCATGGAACAGTAGTGATAAGTTGCAGTTAAAACTGGACATATTATGGAATCTTAACAGTATCCAATATGAACCAAAATGTCCTGTTAGAGTTAAAATATAAAAACACTGGAGAAACTGCCCTAAAAGATGAAAAAGTCTAAAAGGGAAGTTTTGGTACTTGGCTTATTTTTTTTATTAAGAGTTCTCTAAAAGAAGTATCCCAATGTGAATCCAAAATATCACATTTGTATATATACTGGATTGTAGGAGATGCAAAATGTTGAAAATGCTTATTAAAGCTTCCTAAGCATTGTAACCAAAAACAAATGTACTATATGTTAAACAAGTACGTGGATTTCACTAAGTGCACTAGAGAAAAGGTCCTTTTGACTTACCTACTAGAGGGAAAGAGTCATTGGTTTTGAAAGATCTCTGTGGTATGCTTCCACTATATATTTTTTAAAGAAATTGAAAATAAGACTGATAAATACAAAAATTTGCAAAATTTGAGAATAAAAAGGGACCTTAAGAAATCACAATGTCCACCTCTCTTCTAGCAAATAAGATATTTTTCCCATTTTACACAGGAGGCACCTAGAGAAAAAGGGCTAAGTGACTGTTCAAGAGCACATGGCTAGTTAGTGACAGAGATTAAGATTAGAACTCAGACTTCTCATTCCCAGGACAGTGATCTTTCTGCTTTATGGTCCTCTGTTCCTGTTGCCTGGCAAATGACATTAATTGTTTACATATAAAATGAATTGACTTAGGTGTGAGCCATGATCTTTCATGCCATATATTTTGCTTTTAAAAAATTTCCATTATGTAAATATAATTAGATTTTTTTAAGAATAAAGTTCACTTTGCTCAGAGTTGATATTTCTAATCCGTATTTATTATCAATTTCTTTCTTCAAAATTAAATTGCTTTCACACGTAAATAATATATTATTTAGTTTGTTGCCAAAAAAACAAGATAAACTTAGTTTCTGTTGAGATGCTAAAGTATGTTTTATGAAAATTTTTAAAAATTTATACTTTTAAGAAAGCTTTTTTGTAATTATACTATCAGATTAATTTTAGTGACAATTTATGATTTATGGGGCAGCTGAAGATGAGCAGAAGAATATAATATAAAGGAGACAACACTGGCCTTGGTGGCAGGAGGCAAGTTTGTTCATCATTTTAAAGGAATGAATACATTATAAGGACCAAGAACAGCACACTATGTTTATTGGAGCATAGCTGTGATGGAAATTAGAACTTCTGTGATGACAGGGGCTTTTTTTTTAACCCAAGAGATCTCACTTCTGGCTCTTCGCTTTAACATTTAGTTTATCTTAAATAAAAGCTCAGCTGTGACTGGACTGCTTATTTAAAAAGTACACAATGACTAGAGAACAAATCAACACTTTAGAAATCAGTGTTTCCTACTTTAAAGTGCTAAGTAGAGTCTTTATGCAAAGTGAATAACTCCAATGGTGAGGATATCCTCAATGACCTAACTCCTACTTGTGGACCGAAAATCAGGCATAAGGAGAAGGCCAATTGTCAGATAATGCCATCCCTCTGCAGCTTGTGTACAAACTGAGAGGTTGAAGTGCACCCTTTCAGCACCAGGATTCATTTCCAGTAGTTCCACTCTCATTTTAGGACTTACACCAGGGAAAGTAATATTGCTACAACCTCTTAGCATTCTTTTTCACGCTCCAGCTCTGCAGACAAGCATATTGTAACGTCTGGAGTGTCCTCTTCATCAACACATTCCAAACTGCTTTGGCTCGGAAGAATCTAAGCTTGTGGTTGCTGAAAGACAACTCAAATCTTTTAAGAGAACTTAAAAAAAAAGAAAGAAAGGGAGGAAAACAGCATGTCAGCTCACACAGCGCTGTGGGTCACTTTAGCTGACTGAGTAATACAGTTCTCCAGAATGGAAGAAGTTTTGATGATAACCTGTTGAGAGTGATAGCAGAGGACAAATATGTGACTTTTAAATGTGTAACTTAGTCCTATCAGCACTGTTAATAACTCTGTTCATTTTAACTCTTCAAAGGTGACAGTATGAATTTCACTTAGGCACAGGACAAGTTTATCAGTAAGGACCATCACAATATGAAGGCAGGGCTAAAAGAGGAGGGCGGTAGAGAATTTGTTGCCTTAGTGAGAAACTTGGTAGTGTATTTAGTATTTACTAAAGTTAATAATGGAACTGAAAATTTAATTATATGAAGCATTTATTCTCTAGGTCCTGAGCCTTAATTCAGACTGTAAAGTTGAGAACTAAAAGTCGTTTATCTTCAAACACCCATTCAGTAGCCTTCTTAGAAAGAGTTAGTGGTGTCCACCTTGCTTCTAAATGGCAATTATTCCTTTCACAGCCAGTGGCTTCAGTGTAAGAATAAAATACATCCTGAACAGTAAATCTAGCACAATTAATGGTCCAATCAGATGATTTAATCCTGAAAACAAACCCAGAGCATTTTGCCTTATTCAGAAAATGAAGAAAAAAATAGTTTTGCTTGAATTGTCCAAACATTTGCCTTACTTCCCCATTACATTTTGTGAGTATACATGTGACCTAATGATTACTTCCTCACATCAAAGGCTATAAATCAGTTAAATTAGTTTGAAAGCCTATAAAAGGATTTAGTGACCACTACACACCTTTCACAAGAGGTGAATTACCTTTAATTTGGAAGAAAGTAAAAAATTACAGGTGTTACTAGAGATATAATTGAGAAGGGGAATTAGGTAAATTGAACTTTACAGTTAGAAGGACTTTATAGTTCATTAACATCAAGACCAAGTATTTAACTTCTTCTAGGAATATTTACCTAAGATAAGTCCTCTATAATTGATTTCCACACTCATATTTAAACAAATTATGAAGAGAAAGGATTTCATATAAGTTGTTTTAGAGAGCTGAAATTTCTGCTGGACATCTGGGGATGTAAGTCCACACACATAACATCATCTGCCTAATGCCTGATTGAGCTTTCAAATATCAAAACTTTGTCATAACAAAATATTTTCATTTATTGCATCAGATACTTCTCTACTTCTCTAGATGCATATCATCTTATTTACAGCAAAAAAAAGATCTCCAAATGTATTTAAATATTACAATAGTCATAGTGCAATCTAATTGATGATATGGTTTAAAATCAAAATCTCTTTGCCAAAACAGAAATTTCAGGAAAAGATCAGGCAATCTCAGTCGAGAAGTATTGAGTAAAGCACTTACTCTGTGTCAGATACTATAGTAAGAGAAAGCAACACAAAGGAGAGTAAAAGTAGCCCCTGCCCTTGAGAAGTCTACATTCTACTGGAGGAGACAACATGTAAATAACTAAGTAAGTACACGATATATACAGAGTAGAAGGAACACAATCTAAGTGGGTAACATAATAGTGATTAGGAAATAGTGAGGGAGGTAAGGGCTGCAAATGATGCAACTTGAAGTGAATCTTGAATGATGTTGGGGAAACTAAAAGAAGGAGATGGGAAGTGGGAGCATTTCAAGCATAGGGGATAGCTATTGCAAAGGCAGGGAGATGGGAGATGGAGTGTTCTATTTGAGGGGGGGAAAAATCAAGCCAGTGTAGTTGGATGATAGATTGTGTGAAGGGGAATAATGCAAGAGTACTGACAAGACAGGAAAGTGTCAGGTTTTTAAGGGCTTTGAATGCCAATGACTAATATATTACTCTAAGTATTATTGAAAACAATTGCTCTTTCATTGGCTTATTTGGATTTAGAAATAGAGTCTGCACTGATGATTTCATTGATGCTGGAAGCTCCCAGGAAGGAATTTGCTCTACCAAAGAAAATCAGCACCTTCTTTGTACTTACAGTTTTAGAAAGTAGCCTAGAGCATTGAGAGGTCAAGGAACTTGCCCAGGGTGATATATAGCAAGTATGTGTCAAAGGCAGAACTAGATCACTGGTGGTCTTCCTTCCAAGGTCAACTCCATACTCATATCAAGCTGTCTCTCACCTTTTGGCTTACATACAAAATAAAAATGCTAGCCATGATAATAGCAGACACTTACTTTATATAGCTTATCTAACTTTACAAACCCTTTTTTTTCTCCAAAAAAAAACATCCTGAGAAGTAGGCAATGTAAGAATTATTTTTCCCTGTTTTGTAGATAAGACATGATACCATTCTTTCTTTTTTTCCTTTTATTAATAAATTGGGACTCTCAAAGACAATTCAAATTACTTAAAAACCTAGGATCATTTAAATCTTAATCAGTCACTTTCATAAAACTAGCATTCATGTTAAAACATGGTCAGGCCCTGATTAATACAAATAATACAAATCCCCTGAAGGAGTGGGATGTATTCAGATTCACCCTATTTAAATTAATTGGTTCCAACCCAATGGAAATACACAGTGGGAATTTGTATAATGATACTTCTTCAGGGATATTTTTGTCCTAATAAAAATTAGCTATACATTTAAAAGAAATATCACTATTTTCAAAAGCTTTTATATCCATTCCTTTTAATATATGTTTAGCTTCTTAATCCTATGTATCAATATAAGGCACAATTTTTATCAATAAATCAACTAGCCACTATTGATAAACTGGGTGCACTGGGAAATTTATTCATTCCTTTACAAGAGTAACATTACTCCACAGCAATGCCCATTCTTGTCAAAGCACCCACCTTACAGTCAGAAGACATTTCCACTATTTGACTTCTAATATAGATATTAAAAAACAAATGGTCAACCAGAAAAGTCCTCTTCCCCCAGACCAAGACCCTTGAGAAAGAAAGCTAGAAACAAAGCTCCCTTTATTTCCTGCTCACAAAGATAAATGAGGGGAATAAATCGATTCTCCTGCATCTTCCAATTTTTTTAATGTATGACTCCAATCTCAGCCTAAAATTAACTCTGCCTTTTCTGAGTTACTTTGTGGATTAGGAAAAGTCACTCAATTATGTTAAAATTATAGTGATATTTTCCACATTAAAGATGAATAAAGTACACGTAAATCCATACTTCAACAAATCTGTGATCTTTCCCTCCAGTGTGACAAGTCATGACTCATCCATTTCTTCTCATCTTGTGCAACTCATGCATATACTCCTGTAAATCATCCTGTAAAACTCTCTATCACTAGATAATGAAAGCAAGGGACCACTGTACATCCACAAGGGTTAATCTGGCTATTCCTTGCTCTTGCCCCATAACTGGACTACCAGTCCTTTATGCTGCTACTCCTAACTCAAGTTTTCATTTGTAACACACTGTAGTCTGTTTATGCCTATTCTGCCTATGTCCATTGCCTCTTGGGTGACAAGTCTCTTTTTTATACTTGATACTGTGATATTATGTGCTTTACAGTCACATAGCATCACCAAATGGATTATTTTAAATGATGAGTCTTTGTTATTGGGAGAAGTTAAGTAGTTAAAAATATTGTACAATTTTCCAAAATGCAATATAATCTGCTCCCTTCCTCATGTTCTATTCTGGTCCCATTTCATTGTCCATATGCAGGATCTGGCCAAAATATATAGAGATTTTAATGAAGCACTCTGTGATTTCTAATCCCCTACCATAATCTAGAAACTCTCCATTATTTTTCCTGTGCCACCATAAGGTAGACTGAGGCAGGGAGTATTCCTCTCTGCTGGGTCTCATCTGTTATGACCTTAAAAAAATTACTACCTTTAACCCTCCCATTGTTTGTGATACTGAATCCCTAGCTGCCTAAGAACTATCAGTCCCTTCTCTAACCCCGCATTTTTTTATCTCTTTTCTCTAAGGATACCAACACCACCCATCCCATAATCTACTCTAAATCAGCCTAACCCTTCCACTGTGTCCACTTGAATTTTTATGTTATATTTGTATTCTTACTCAGGAAGAGAGGAGAAACAAAATGAAAGAGAGAGAAAGGGACAGCCATTTCCCAGGCACTATGCTAGTATTTCATTTAATTCTCTCAACAGTCCCGTGAGGTCAGTGTTATTATGTTCTCCTTTTTACATTTGAGAAACTGAGGCAGATAGAGATTAAGTGACTTGTTGAGAATCACGTAAATTTTCAAGGCCAGATTGAACTCAGGTCTTCTGTACTACCCCCATTGTTCTATCCACTGCACCATCTAGCTGCAAATAGATTTAGAGCTAGAAGGAAAAGTAGAGGCCATCTAATTCAATTCCTTCCCTTTAAAGATAAGGAAAATGAGACTCAGAAAGATTCAGTGACTTACTCATAGTCAGACAACTAGTGTGAAATTCATAATTTAAACTCAGGGGGTTTTTTGGTTATTATTTTTATATCCAAATCTGAAATTTTAACCACTACAGATTATTGAAATTCATTTCGTTTTATATGTTTTCCTCTCATGCTTCTCTCTTCTTTTGACTACTATGGAGGACCAGGACAAAATATTGCATCCTTGGCAATTTTCTCAAATATTGGCTAGGTCTTTGTTCATATTTCCCTTCCCCCAAAACACTGGTTTCTCAGGGGAAGCTGGAATACTTCTTCCTCCCACATTGTCACCTCCAGACTCTTCCTCTGCTATCATTAGCATGTAACCACTTCTCCTTTGAAGTTCACTCTACTAAAATACATCCCCTACTCCAGATTCTTGAAACCAATGATTTGCTGGCATTCACATCCAGAGAAAGAACTATAGAATCAGAACATAGAATGGAGCAAACTGTTTTCTCTTTTTGTTATTTGGTTTTGTTTAGTTTTACTCATGCTTTCTCCCATTCGTTTTCATTCTTCTATGTAAAATGACTAATGTGAAAATGTGTTTAATAAGAATATATATGTAGAAACCATATAGGATGCCATAGGATGCCATGACAACTTGGGGAGGGAAGTGAATGAGGGAGAGAAAATTTAAAACATATTGAAGTGATTGGTGAAAACTGAAAACAAATTAATAAAACAAATGGCCAAGTCCCTTACAACCACATCAAACTACAAGCACTTAAACTGTTTAATCAGGCTTTAAAATAAAAATAATGCTAG
>JAQQSK010011021.1:0-12449 GCA_028658325.1 Potorous gilbertii | reverse complement strand
AATTTAAAGTTCTTTTTAAACATAAAATGTTACACTTTTCCTAATAGTGAAAAGTTTTTAAGACATGCAACTACAGAAAAATTTAGTTATTTTTACTAAAAGTTTAAAAAGCACAAATTATCCCAACTAGCCATAGGAAAATGCTCTATTGCTCTCTGAAGTAAGAGCTCTCCTCCACTTTTCCTCCTTGAAGTAATAAAACTCTATCGTAACTTGATTTTTCAATTTCTCTTCTTCCCACTAAAGGTACAACATGACATTTTTCTGTACTGGACCTGTGATTTCATCAGTGTAGGACCTCCAAGTGAACATGGCATGTATTTAAATTATTTGTGCTTTTTGAAAAGTAATTTTAATAAATATTATTTGAGACAACTAGATGGTTCAGTTGGTAAATCACTGGACACAGAGTCAGAAAGTTAGGCATTCAAATCAGCCTCAGGCATTTACTTCACTATGTGATCCTGGGTAAGTCATTTAATTTCCTCCAGTCTCAGTCTCCTTATCTGTAAAAGGGAGATAATAACGCTTATTTCTCAAGGCTGTTTTAAGGGTAAAACAAAATATTGGTGAAGAGCTTTGCAAAGCTTAAAGTCTATGCAAATGATAGTTCTCATTGTTAATTACTTCCTTCAGTTATTATAATATTTCAAATATAGGACCACCAAGAAAATATAAAACTCCCAAACTAGGCAGAATAATGCAGAAAAGCTATTGAAAATAATTATACAAGATTTCTAGAAGCAGAGCCAAGATGGAGTAAAAGCCAGGACTCACCGGAGTTCCCCTGCACCACCCCACCCCCCCTCCAATATCTTTAAATAATGATTCTAAACATGTTCTAGAGTGGCAGAACCCACAAAAAAGATGGAGTGAAGCAATTTTCTAGTCCAAGACAACTTCGAAGGTCAGCAGGAAAGTCTGTTGCACCAGGGTGACAGTGGAGCACTGTCCAGCACGGGCCATGCTAGCACAGAATAGGCCCCAGCAAACTGGAAAAAAGCCTTGGGGGCAACCAAATCAGTAGCAGCAGTGGTGGTTTTCAGATCTCTCAGCCAACAGAAGGTAAGGGGGTCAGACTAGTCAGAAAGAAATTTGCTTTTGCTGGCACTGTGGACAACACTCTGCGGTATTGCACATACTTGAATCTGGGTTTCAGTCTCGGGATGAGAAGGAGCACTAGCACATCAGAGCTTATAACAGCAGGAGAGCAAGGGATCCTGGTCACTATTTCACAGTAAAAAAAAAGAGTACTTGTGGTCACTGACTGACCAGTGCACATTACTAAATGGTAAGTGGTAAATACACCTCTCCCTAGATCATATCACATTGGAAGAGTTGAAAATGCACAGATCCCCAAAATAACTCTGAAAACAACTGCACAAAAAACCTGAAGCTAGGGATGGTAACCCATTCGCTCTGGAAGTTGAGCCTCAATTTATTAAATCAATAAATAGGCTAGAAAGTGAGCAAATAGCAGAAAAAGATCCTGACTATAAAAAATTACTATTGTGACAGGGAATATCAAAATACAAACTCAGAAGACAACAAAATCAAAACTCCTATATCTAAAGCCTCAAAGAAAAATATGAATTAGCTCCAGGCCATAGAGGAGCTCAAAAAAGGATTTTAAAAATCAAGTAAGAGAGGAAGAGGAAAAGTTGGGGAAGAAATGAATGATAGAAGAAAATAATGAAAAAAAGTCAACAGCTTAGTAAAGGAGGCTCACACATACACATATGCACACACACAACCTGAAGAAAATAACATCCTAAAAAATAGAATAAGCCAAATGGCAAAAGATTCAAAAAAAAAATTCATGAAGAAAATAATGCCTTGAAAAGCAGAATTTGCCAAATGTGGAAGATATACAAAAAATCACTGAAGAGGAGAACTGAAAAAGCAGAACCGGCTAGATGGAAAAGGAGGTTAAAAAAAATCCATTGAAGAAAAGGCTTCTTTAAAATTAGAATAGGACAACTGGAAGCTAATGTCTTTATGAGACATCAAGAAGCAATCAACAAAATCAAAAAAATGAAAAATAGAAGAAAATGTGAAATATCTCATCAGAAAACAACTGACCTGGAAAATAGATTCAGGAGCATTTATCTAAGAATTATTAGGCTACCTGAAAACCATGGTCCAAAAAGGAGCCTGTAATGGCAATTTAAATGGGGAGATCTTTTGTATTCACTAATAGGCCCATGTGACCTGCCTGGGTCACATGGAAGCCTAAGTTACATAGTGGCTGTGTTGGGAGGAGTTTGCTGAATGGATGGAAGAGGAAGGGTGGAACAGGAAGAGGCAGAGCTACAGCAGAGCTGAGAGGAAGTTAGTCATGAGAGCAGTTAGAACTAGGAAGGATGCAGACAGCTGGCTAGTGTGAGTGAAAGGGATTGTTTGTGATTTTGTTTAATGGGGGCCTATTTTTGATTGGTTTGTGGGAAGCCAAGCAAGGGGAAGACTTGGGCAAAGTGTTGCCTTCTGCATTGTTATTGTGTATAGAATTTTGTAACTATGATGGATTTGGCTTTTTGGTGTCTGAACAAATGTTTTGGTTCTGTCTTCCATGTGGAGAGTTTATTGTATTTTGTGAATCAGAATTGCTCTGGGATATTCATGGCTACCATAGGTGCCGTGAATATTGCATTGATGCTATAGAGCCTAGACATCATCTTTCAAGAAATTATCAAGGAAATCACCCTAATATTCTAAAACTAGAGGATAAAATAGCAAGAATCCATCAATAACCTTCTGAAAGAGATTCCAAAATGAAAACTCCGAGGAATATTACAGTCAAATTCCAGAGCTCCCAGGTGAAGGAGAAAATACTAGAACTAACCAAAAAGAAACAATTCAAATATTGAGGAGTCACAGTCAGGATAACATAAGATTTAGCAATTTCTACATTAAAGGATCAGAGGGCTTGGAATATGATATTCCAAAGAGCAAAAGAGCTAGGATTACAATAAAATCCTTCAAAGGAAAAAAATAAATAGTCAATGAGATAGAGGACTTTCAAGCATTCCTGATGAAAAGACCAGAGATGAATAGAAAATTTGACTTTCAACTACAAGATAAAAAAGTAGCATAAAAAAGTAAACAGATATAGTGCCAATGCAATATTCATAGCACCTATGGCAGTCATGAATGTGCTAGCATAGTTCTGAATCACAAAATTCAACAGAGTCAAAACATTTATTCAGACACCAGGATTTAGCCACTGTTATCCCTCTAGGAGCCTTAGCAAATTTGCAGTGACTGAACCATAGATTCCATTTTATTCTTGCGTTTATGCCTTGTTATTTCACTATAGGCTTCATTCTAGGCTAGGGAATTGACCTGAGTCCCTCCTTTACTCCTGAGTCAGTGAGAAGGGTCACTTGACTGAGAGGGGAGCATGGTCCAGTCCCAGTCTCAGCTCTGGCTAGCCCCAACCCCAGGGAAGATACAGCCATTGATGAAACTGAAGCTGCTTCTGGAGCTCTTCACTTAACAAAGCTCAAACATCAAGTAAATGGCTGAGAAAATGAGCAAATATGGGAAAAGAAACAAACTATAGATTCTTTCTCAGTGAAG
Organism: Potorous gilbertii; assembly: GCA_028658325.1. NCBI lineage: Eukaryota > Metazoa > Chordata > Mammalia > Diprotodontia > Potoroidae > Potorous > Potorous gilbertii. The sequence goes on along the minus strand of JAQQSK010011021.1, from coordinate 8,870 downwards.
GGGTATTTTCTTATGTCATTGGTAATGAGGAACATCAAAACATACAGCCAGAAGAAGACAACAAAGTCAAAGCTCCCACATCCAAAACCTCTACAAAATATATGAATTGGTCTCAGGCCATGGAAGAGTTCAAAAAGGATACTGAAAATCAAGTAAGAGAAGTAGAGGAAAAAATGGGAAGACAAATGAGAGTGATGCAAGAAACCATGAAAAAAGAGTCAACAACTTACTGAAGGAAACCAAAAAAAAATTGCTGAAGAAAATAACAGCTTTAAATTAGATGAACAAAAAAGTCAATGAGGAAAAGCATGTCTTAAAAAGTAGAATGGACCAAATGGAAAAGAATGTCCAAAAGCTCACTGAAGAAAATAATTCTTTTCTTAATATATAATTTATTTATTTTTCAGTTTTCAACACTCACTTCCATAAGAATTTGAATTCAAAATTTTCTCCCCATCTCTCCCCACCCTCCACCCCAGGACAGCATGCACTCCATCCACCCTTTTGTCTAGTCCGTCCTCTATTCCACTAACCCCTGTTCTTTCATCCACTTCCCTTCTATTTTCCTATAAGGCAAAATAGTTTTCTATACCCCATTGACTGTATACCTTATTTCCAAGTTGCATGCAAAAACTATTTTTAACATCCATTATTAAGAAAATAATTCTTTAAAAATTAAATGGAGCAAATGGGAGCTAATAACTTTATGAGAAATCAATAAATTATAAAACAAAACCAAAAGAATGAAAAAAATAGAAGACAATGTAAAATATCTCACTGGAAAAACAACTGACCTGGAAAATGGATCCAGGAGAGATAATTTTAAAATTAATGGACTATCTGAAAGCCATGATCCAAAAAATAGCCTAGACATCATCTTTCAAAAAATTATCAATTAAAACTGCCCTGATGTTCTAGAACCAGAGGGTAAAATAGAATGGAAATAGCCCACCAATCACCTCCTGAAATACATCCCAAAAGGAAAACTCCTTGGAATATTATAGCCCAATTCCAGAGTTTCCCAGGTCAAGGAGAAAATATTACAATCAGCCAGAAAGAAACAATTCAAGTGTTATGGAAACAATCAGGATAACACAGGACTTAGCACCTGCAACACCTAAGGGATCAGAGGGCTTGGAATATGATATTCCAGAGGTCAAAGGAGATAGGATTAAAACCAGTTATCATATACCCACAAAAATGAGTATAATACTTCAAGGGGGGGAAATGGAATTTCAATGAAATAGAGGACTTCCAAGAATTCTTGTTGAAAAGACCAAAGATGAATAGAAAATTTGTCTTTCAAATACAAGGATTAAGAGATGTTTCTCAGTATTAGGATAGTTAAAGGAAATATATACATATATATGTATGTGTATGTATTTATTTACATGTATGTGTATATGTATATGTGTGTATGTGTATATGTGAATATACACAAAGAGAGAGAGAGAGAGAGCACAGGGTGAGCTGAATATGAAATATGAATATAAAAATATAAAAAGAAAATTAAGGGTTGAGAGGAATGTACTAGGAGAAAAATAAAGTGAAAGGTAGAATGTATTAAATTATCTCACATAAAAGAGGCAAAAAAAACCTTTTACAACAGAGGACAAGAAGGGAAAGGTGAGAGGGAATAAGTGAGCCTTTCACTGGATTTGGCTTCAGGAGGGAATAATATGCACACTTAATTGGGAATGGAAGGTTTTCTTACCCTGCAGGAAAGCAGGGGGGAAGGGGACCAGAGAGGGGTCTTAATACAACGGATTGCAGATTGGGGGAAAAGATAATCAGAAGCAAACACTTTGGTAGAGGGACAAACCAAAGGCAAGAACTGAATAAATGGAGGGCAGGACAAGATAGAGGGAAATATAATCTTATTATATCACTGTAATGGAGGTGTTTTGCATGACCACACGTGTAATCTTTATCAAATTGCTTGCCTTCTCAATGAGGTTTGGGGAGGAGGGGAGAAGGGAGAGAATGTGGAACTCAAAGCTTTAAAAATGAATGTTAGAGGTTGATTTTACATGCAACTAGGAAATAAAATATATAGGCAATGAGGTATAGGAATCTATCTTTCCCTACAGGAAAATAGAAGGGAAGGGGATGGGAGGGAGGTTATAGAAAGGAGGGCAAACTGGAAGAAAGAGTAATCAGAATACATACTGTCCTGGGATGGGAGTAGCGGGGAGATAGGGAGAAAATTTGAAATTCAAAAGTGAATGCTGAAAACTGAAAAAAAATAAATTTATATAAGAATATATTGATGGGTTACTAGTGCACTAGTAGTGAATATACCAATATGAAGCTATAAAGTCATGGCTCTGTCAGTATCAAGAGCACTAGAAATCAGATTAACAAGTCATTCTGTCATTTTTTTCTCCACAATTTAAAAAAGAATTACATTTGCCACAACATTAAACATATCTTTGATCCACCAAAAAAAAAAGGGGGAGAGAGAGAGAGAGAGAGCATTTCCCTCCAATTCTGTATCATAACATAAAGATGACCCTGGATTCTTGAAAGCTATGCCAATAGATGTAAACTATGTTAGGGGAAGATTAGAAAAGGGAGAAACTAGAAGTCAGAACTTCAACCAGTAAGCTACCACCAAAGTCCAAGTAGGTGGTGACAAGGCTCTAAACCAAAGTGACGTGTGTGTGTGTGTGTGTGTGTGTGTGTGTGTGTGTGTGTGAAAATTAAGAGTCAAAACTAGCTGAGGTGAACTTAGAACATTGTAAAGAAGATGAAACTATCAAAAGAAATAAGGAAAGGAGAAGGAAGGGATGGGTTGAGGGGGGAAGTCTAATACTTATTTTGGATACCTTGAGCTTATCTATGGAACATCCAAGTAGAACTGACCAGCAAGGTAGTTAGTGATAGAACTCATAATTTCTAAGTAAATTATCAATAGATGTATTTTACCTATCACTTGTACAATGTCAACAGACTCCTAATTAGCCTCTCTGCCTCCCTCTCTAGTCTACCCTCCACATAGTGATTTTCTTAGAGCACAAGTCCAACCATGTCACTCCACTGTTCCAACTTCAGCAGTCTCATATTATCTCTAATTGCAAACTCTTCTTTTTGACATTTAAAATCCTTAATTTTATTTCACATTACTTCACTCCACAAGCTCAGCAGCTAAGTTTAATTGTACTTCTTAATATTCTACATATTCCATCAATATTCCATCTCTCATCTCCATGGCTGTGCAATCCCCACATCCCTAGAATGTTCTCCCTCTTCATCTCTGAATATTAGAATACCTTTGATCAAATTCCATTTTCCACAGGAAGACTTTTCTTATCTCTTTCCCCTTGCTGCTAATATTTCCTTCCCAGAAATTATTTTGTATTTTGCAGAGATAGATAGATGATAGACAGAGATAGATAGAGAGAGAGAGAGAGAGAGAGAGAGAGAGATGGATGGATGGATGAATAGATGTTGCTCTTCTCCCTCCCCTGTGGGATGTAAGGTACTTGTAGGCAAGGATTATTTCACTGATCTTTACCATCTATCACTGTGCCTAGCAGATAGTAGGCCCTTAATAAATTTTTGCTGCTTAATTTATTAATTTTTATAGTTTCTTTTTTGTAAATATTCCTTTATTTTTATTTTCTTGTCTTACTGATCAGAGCTAGCATATCTTGAATTATGTTGAGTAGTGATGATGAATATGAGCTTTCTTTACTCTTGCCCTTAGCTTCAGATAAATGCCTTTTATCTTGACAATAAAAATCCTTCTATATTTATACATTAGAATATTTTTATATATGAGTGAAATGCTTATTTTATATAATTATATTCTTATTATTGATATGATGCATTATCCTAATCATTTTCCCAATATCGAATCACATGTTAGTTTCTTGTATTAATATTAATCTAGCATAATGAAATCTATCCACTTAGATAAAGTATGCATTTTTTTAGGGATAGGAACTTTCCTATGATTTTAGTGGCATAGGGTTAACCCAGAAAAAGAAAGTCCTGGGCAGCAACGGGCAGTGACAGCTGCAGTGGCTGGCTGTGGCCTGAGCAGGCAGCAGCCAAGGTCCATTGTTCCATTGTTGGAGTGCTCAGCATAAAGCCCCTGGGAGAATTGAGCAGCTGATCTGAACATCAGCCCTGAGTGGCAGCTCTGACCCCGCCAAAAAGCCTCTGGGGGAATTAAGCAGCTGATTTGACCTCAGCAGCTGATTTGATCTCAGCTGCAAGCTCAGCCAGGGAGTAAACTCCTCTCCCTTGATTGTGCCACCTTGAAAGAACTGAGAACTTGCAGGTCCCCAGAATATACCCTACTGTTCACAGAAGATCCAAAAGTCAAGTAACTGATTGGGAAAATGTCCAAAAAGGGGGGAAAAACAAGACTATAGAAGGTTACTTTCTTGGTGAACAGGTATTCTCTCTCATCTTTTCTGATGAGGAATAATAATGTTTACTATCAGGGGAAAATATAAAAGTCAAGGCTTCTGCACCCAAAACCTCCAAAATAAATATTCAATGGTCCCAAGCCATAGAAGAGCTCAAAAAGGACTTTAAAAATCAAGAGAGGTGGAGGAAAAATTGGGAAGAGAAATGAGAGTGATACAAGAAAATCACAAAAAGAGAGTCAACCACTTGCTAAAGGAGACCCAAAAAAATGCTCAGGAAAATAATACCTTTAAAAATAGGCTAACTCAATTGGCAAAAGAGGTCCAAAAAGCCAAGGAGGAGAAGAATGCTTTAAAAAGGAGAATAAGACAAATGGAAAAACAAAAGTTCACTGAAGAAAATAGTTCTTTAAAAACTAGAATGGAACAGATGGAAGCTAATGACTTCATGAGAAACAAACAAAAAACAAAACCAAAAGAATGAAAAAAAGAGGAAGACAATGTGAAATATCTCATTGGAAAAACAACTGACCTAAAAAAAATAGATCCAGGAGAGACAATCTAAAAATTATGGGACCAGGGGCAGAGCCAAGAAAGCAGAGTAGAAAGACAAACACACACTAGCTCTTCCCTAACAGCCCATAAAATATTTGTAAAGAAAGACTCTCACCAAATTCTAGAGAAGCAGAAGCCACAGAACAATGAAGTGAAGGAAATTTCTAGCCCAGAGTGACCTGAAAGACTGACAGGAAAGATCTGTTGCACTAGACATGGAGCAGAGCCCAGCTCAGCCTTGGCCACCACACAGCACCAAGAGGAGCAGGACCAAGTAGGCTTCAGGGACAGAATCTCCAGCGGCAGCACAGATCCCTCAACCCACAGGCACCAAAGGTCAGTGAGAGGGTTTTTAGGCTACCCGAGATGGGAGCAGGGTGTCCCCATGACTCAGGCCTCCTCAGGGGGCAGCAGTGAAGGCAGCAGCAGATGGGGGTCTCCCAAAACAGGCAGCATCCCCCATCCATTGTTGAAAGCCTCATCATAAAGCCCTTGAGGGAACTGAGCCCTGTGTGGCAGCCCTGCCCCCACCTGAGCAGCTGATCTTAATCTCACACTGAATAGCAGCCCTGCCTCTGCCTAAAGCCCCTGGGGGATTGGAGCAGCTCATCTGAATCTCAGCCCCCAGGGCTGACTTGGAAGAACTGGAGGTGAGGTGGTTGTGGAGAGGAAACTCAGAAGTCAAGTAACTGACTAGGAAAATGCCCAAAAAAAGGGGAAAAAATAAGACCATGGAAAGTTACTTTCTTGGTGATCAGGTGTCTCCTCCCATCCTTTCAATGAGGAATAAACAAGGCCTCTGCCTCCAGGGCCTCCAAAGGGAACTTAATCTGGGCTCAGGCAATAGAAGAGCTTGAAAATCAAGTTAGCAGCTTACTAAACGAGAACCAAAAAAATGGTGAAAATAACAGCTTTAGAAAGAGGCTAACTCAATGGGAAAAAGAGGTCCAAAAAGCAAATGAGGAGAAGGAGGCTTTAAAAAGCAGAATTAGCCAAATGGAGGAGAAGGTTCAAAAGCTCACTGAACAAAATAATTCATTGAAAGAGAGAATTGAGTTCAGGGAAATGGATGACTATGGGATAAGGAGTTAAAAAACAAAACCAAAAGTTTGGAAAAATAGAAAATAATGTGAAACATCTCATTGGAAAAATAACTGACCTGGAAAATAGATCCAGAAGAAACAATTTTAAAACGATAGGGCTACCTAAAAGTCATGATCAAAAAAACAGCCTAGACATTATCTTCCATGAAATTATCAAGGAAAATTGCCCTGATATTCCAGAACCAGAGGGCAAAATAAATATTGAAAGAATTCACTGATCCCCCACTGAAAGAGTCCCAAAGAGAGAAACTCCTAGGAATATTGTGGCCAAATTTCAGAGTTCCCAGGTCAAGGAGAAAATATTGCAAGCAGCTAGAAAGAAACAATTGGAGTATTGTGGGAATACAATAAAGATAACACAGGATCTGGAAGCTTCTACATTAATGGATCAAAGGACTTGGAATAGGATATTCCAGAAGTCAAAGGAACTGGGATTGAAATCAAGGATCACCTACCCAGCAAAGCTGAGTATAATACGTCAAGGGAATAAATGGTCATTCAATGATATAGAGGACTTTGAAGCATTCATATTGATGAAAAGACCAGAAATGTATAGAAAATTTGACTTTCCAACCCAAGAATAAAGAGAAGCATAATAAGGTAAATAGGAAAGAGAAATCATAAAAGACTTTCTAAAGCTGAACTGTTTACATTCCTACATGGAAAGAAAATATTTATAACTCTTGAATCTTTTCTCAGTTTTTGTGGATAGGTGGAGGGATTGTACATACACACACACACACACACACACATATATGTATAGACAGAGAGTACAGGTTGTGTGGAATCAGAAGAGATGATATCCACACAAAAAGTAAAAAAATAAAATGGGGCAGGCTATAACTCATAAAAGAGATAAGAAAAATCTTATTCAACGGAGGAGAAAAGGGAGAAGGGGAGAAGGGAAAAGTGAAGCTACTCTCTCCACATATGGATGAAGGAGGGAATAACATGCTCACTAAATCTGATATGAAAATCTATCTTACACTACAGGAAAGTAGGGGAGAAGGCAACAAGTGGGGTGAGGGGAATGATAGAAAGGAGGGCAAATGGGAGAAGGGAGTAACTAGAAATAAACACTTTTGGGAAGGGACAAGGTCAAATTAGGGAATTAAAAAAATAAAAAAATAAGGGGGGATAGAGTAGGATAGAGGACAATATAGTTAGTATTACACAACATGATTATTATGGCAGTCTTGCAAAATGACACATATTTAGTCTGAATTTAATTGCTTGCCTTCTCAGGGGGGATGGGTACAGAAGGAGGGAGGGAGAGAAGCTGGAATTCAAAGTATTAGTAATGAATGTTGAGAATTTTTATTGCATATAATCAGGAAATAAGAAATACAGGAAATGGGGTATAGAAATTTATCTTTCCCTACAAGAAAAGAGAGAAGATGTGGATAAAGGAAGGGTAGGGTGTGATAGCAGGGTGGGCTTATTGAGGGAAGGGGTAATTAGAATGCAAGGTATTAGGGGGAGGGGGAGAAGAGAGATGGGGAGAAAAATTGGACATGTTACAAAGTGATGTAAAAGCAATTAGTATTAAAACAATTGACTGAATTAATTACTGAGAATAAATCAAAGACATCTTTAATTTGGGAAAAAGAATTTTAGTCTAAATTTCCTAGAGGAAGGTAACCTCAGGTAAAATTTGGCATTGATGGAAAAGTTAAGGTTTTAATGGTAAATTTGATTTTAGGATTGCTATTTAATCAGGAACTAGAACATGTATAGAAAGGCATATAAGCTACTTAAGACTTGCCTCAAAAGATGTTCCTTAGCCAATGTGAAATTATAGTCATATCTGAAACCTGGTTATTGGAAATTGCTATTTTAAGATGCTATGGGACTATTAAGTGATTGTTCTTCTGAGTCTAACTCCAGGTATGGATAGCAAGAAAGGTGGTCTGAGCCTCCAATCCACGATTCCAGTAAGCCTGTGAGATGGTGGTATGAACTGCAAAAGGTGATCTCATGGTAAGAGTGGGAGAATGACTGTTCAGCCTGGGCTGAGATAGGTTTCTCCTGACTCAATTTCCTCACTGACAACTGGCAGATTGTAAGCCTGACTGAATGCAAGTTGATAATCTACTCCTACTTGGAATTGACATGAAGTTGGGGAGATATTGTTTCCCTGCATTGTCCCTACTCTTGGTGGCAATATCCTATAGTCAAAAGGTTTGTAAGCTTAATAACAGATCTATTAAATTACATATTGTTGGTAGGGAAACATCCAAGGTTAAGTCTAAAATTAAGCTATTAGGCTTAGAACTTTAGACCAACAATAATAAGTTAGGGTCCTTTAATTCTTAGTAATACTGTGGAGATAATTAGGTCAAGGACTTGTGAAGTTAGCAAACATAAATATTATTTGTGTCTCAATTGGTTAATGTCTAAAAAAAATTATGGGACTATCTGAAAGCCATGATCAAAAAAAGAGCCTAGACATCATCTTTCATGAAATTACCAAGGAAAACTGCCCTGATATTCTAGAACCAGAGGGCAAAATAAATATTGAAAGAATCCACAGATTATCCCCTGCAGAGACCCAAAAAGAGAAATTCCTAGAAATATTGCAGTCAAATTTCAGAGTTTCCAGGTCAAGGAGAAAATATTGCAAGCAGCTAGAAAGAAACAATTCAAGTATTGTGGAAATACAATCAGGATAACACAAGATCTTGCAGCTTTTACATTAAGGGATCAAAGGGCTTGGAATATGATATTCCAGAAGTCAAAGGAACTAGGACTAAAACCAAGAATCACCTATCCAGCAAAACTGAGTATAATACTTCAGGGGAAAAACTGGTCTTTCAATGAAACTGAGGACTTT
>JAQQSK010011020.1:0-12449 GCA_028658325.1 Potorous gilbertii | reverse complement strand
CAAATGGGGAGAAAATTTTGGAACCCAAAATCTTGTGAAAATGAATGTAAAAAGTTAAAAAAAAAAAAAAAACCCCAAATGTATGGATAAGAAACTTTTCTCTTTTTTTTCTGGTTTTTGCAGGAGATAATTTTTTTTCTCCTATTAGTAACCTCCATGAAACATATTCTCATAACAGAAACACAAGGTCAAGGGGGTATGTACTTTTAGGAAATTATTCTGTCATTCCATATGGTCCAACTTTTCCAAGTTTAATCTATTTCAGTACTGACCAATTAGAAGGCCATCACTACTCTCAGTCAATCCTTAGAAAGTAAGTCTTCAGTACAAACTTTTTTCCACAGTGCTTTGAGAATACATAAAGGGAAAAAAAATAAACCACAAAGGTAAATGGTAGAGTTAACTATGGCAGAGTATAGGTGGCAACTCAGCTAAAGTCAACAATTTAGTCAAAACAACTTTAAAATAATGCCTCAAATCCAATTTTGGTGCAACAGGGCCAAGAAAACATCAATAAGACATTTTTCCAGTCTAAGACAATTTAATAAGTAAGTGGGAAAGGTCTGTAAAATAACATTGGAGGCTGATCGAGGTCAGAGCAGGGCAGCAGCCTAGCAGTGGGCCTTAGGAGCAATGGTGGCAGCAAGAGCTGTAGTAACTTCGGGGAACTCCCAGACCACTGATGGTAAGGGGAAAAGACAAATGGTCAGAGAGAGATTACTGGGGATCCTCTGTTGGCACAGGGTATAGCTGGCAACTCTATTGTCTATACAAAGTTCTGGGTCCCAGTTTCAGAGGAGAGGGGAACATTTGTGGTCAGTCTCAGGAGAACAGAGGCCCTTGTCACATTTCCAAATTATAGGGGAGAGCTAGTGGTTGTGGCTGCAGAGAAGCTAAATTCAATTAAAGAAAAGTTCATCAGAGATCAACAAAATCTTCCTATGTGAACTCCAAGCTTAAAGGAGAGAGTCATTTCTTCCACTTCTCAGTCCTCAGGGAGGCGAAGTTAACCATTCAGTGTTAAAGTATCTCTGATTGCATCCTGTGACATCTCCAGTCATCCTGATGAATATCTGGTCACTGGATCCAGATGACTCAGGAGGAAAAAGTGAGGCTGGCGACCTTGCACAGCCCTCCCTCACTCAAAACAGTCAAGTCATATCATCATTTCTCTGATGTCATCATCTTCTTCCAAAACGAAGGACTGACACAACAACTTTGCCAACAGTGTAATGGTACTCTAGTTTTATAAGATCTGTACCCACATCGAGTTCTATTATCTTTTAATATCAGTCAGTCTGATAAAGATCAGATGGAATTTGAGTTTGCATTTCTCTGATTATTAAAGAACACTACTTTCACGTGATGCTTTTTGTTTCTTCTTTTAAAAACTGCCTTCTCATATTCTTCAACGTCTTAACTATTAGAGAACAGATCTCTAAAGACTTGTGTAGGAATTATAAAATTTGATATTAGATTTCTGTCAGAGGTATCTATTGCAAAGATTTTTTCCCCAGTATTTTTCTGAACTTCACAGTGATAACACATTATTTTTTGTTGCATAAAAGCCTTTTCTTTTTATATAATAAAGTTAACCTCTTTTCTCTTTATGATTTTCTCTGACAGCTTTATGATTTATTCCTTCAACCAGAGCTGAATAGAAAATTTGACTTCCAAATGCAAGACTCAAGAGAAGCATAAAAAGGTAAATAGTAAAGGAAAATCATAAGGGACTTAATAATGTTAAAACTGTTTACATTCTTACATGGGAAGATGTTGCTTATAACTCATAAGACCTTTCTCATTATTAGGGTATCCGGAAGGAGTATATATAGACAAAGGGAACAGGTGTGAGTTGAATATGAAGGGACGTATCTAAAAAATAAAAAAGAGGTGAGAGAAAAATGTAGTGAAGAAAGAGAAATGGAGAGGTAGAATGGAGTAGATAATCTCACATAAAAGAAGCAAAAAAAAGCTTTTATAGTGGAGGGGAAAAGAGGTGTGGAGAAATGAGTGAACCTTACTCTCATCAGAATTGGCTCAAGGAGGGAATAACACACATACTCAATTAGGTATAAAAATCTATCTTACCCTGCAAGAAAGTAGGAGGGGAATCGGATAAGAGAAGGGGAGGGGTGATAGAAGGAAGGGCAAATTAGGGTGATCAGAAGTAAAAACACTTTTGAAGAGAGATAGGGTGAAAGGAGAGAGACAATAGAATAAATGGGGGTGGGGAGAACAGGATGGAAGGAAATACAATTAGCAAGAATGTGAAAAAACATTTTGAAGTTTCTTTGTTGATAAAAGGCTCATTTCTCAAACATATAGAGAACTGAGTCAAATTTATAAAAACAAGAGCCATTCCCCAATTGATAAATGATCAAAAGATATAATCAGATTTCAGATGAAATAATCAAAGCTATCTATAACCATAAGAAAAAATACTATATCACTCTATTGACTAGAGAAATGCAAATTAAAACAATTCTGAGGTACTACCTCATATCTATTAGATTAGCCAATAGGACAGAAAAGGTAAATGACAAAAGTTAAAGGCGATGTGGGAAAAATGAGACATTAATGCACTGTCAGTGGAGTTGTGAACAGATTCAACTATTCTGTAGGGCAATTAAAGCTATGCCCAAAAGGCTATAAAACCATGCATATCTTTTGAACTAGCAATGCCACTACTAGACCTGTATCCCAAAAGAGAGTTAAAAAAACAGAAAAGAAAATACACAAAAAATATTTATAGCAGTCCTTTTCTGGAAGTAAAGAATTGGAAATTGAGAGGATGCCCATTAGCCGGGAAATGGCTGACCAAGTTGTGGTATGTGATTATGATGGAATAATAGTACTGTAAGGAATGATGAGCAGCAGGATGCTCTCAGTAAAATCTGGAAAGACTTGCATGAGCTGTTGCAAAATGAAATGTACTGTGTACAAAGGAACAGCAATACTGTGAGATGATCACCTGTGAATGACCTAGCTATTCTCAGTAATGCAATGATCCAAGACAACTTTGAAGGACTTAGGATGAAAAATGCCACTCACCCCTAGACAAAGAACTGATGGTGTCTGAATACAGATTAAAGCATACTTTTTTTAAACTTTATTTTTTTGTTCTCTTTCACAGCATGACTATTATGGATACATTTTGCATGACTACACATACATAATCTACATTCAATTGCTTGTCTTCTCAATAAAAGGGGGAGAGGAGGGAGAAAGGGAGAGAATTTGGAACTCAAGGTTTTAAAAACAAATGATATAAATTATTTTTACATGTAACTGAGGAAAAGTAAAATACCAAATAAATCCCCCTCAAAAAATATTGGCTGCATTAAATAACAATTATTAGGAAATAGTAAAATGTGTTAGAACAAGTTATAAGTAGTATACAAGGACCTGTAAATTAGTCTTTAAAATATGATTATAAATATTTATCAAAGTTACCATTGTTGGTAACTTTGCTTCATACAGTTAAATAAACTATATCATCATTGTTACGAGAAAAAAAAAGACCTTATTCCTTCTCCATAGCTGTGAAAGACGTGTAAGACACTATCTTAAAATTTTTTGATACTTTTTTGTATATATATGTTTGACTATCCATTTGGAATTTGAAGTGTTAGGTGTGATATTTTGGTTTGTTTCCAAATTTTGCAAAACTGTTAACCAGTTTTTCCATCTATTTTTACTGAATGATGACACTTTTTCTAGTGTTTTATGATCCCTGAATAAACATTAAGTTACTGTATGTATCTGGTTCTAGCTCATTATCATCAGAATTATTCCACTGATAAGTTTTTCTATTTTTTATCCAGACAAGTCTATTAACTATTGCTTTAAAATATAATTTGAAATCTGGTATTGTGTATATCCCTTTCTACTTTTTCTTTTACATAATCTCCCTTGAAATTGTTGACATTTTGTTCTTCTACATGTATTTTATTTTCTAATTGTATAAAATATATTTGGCATTTTTTATTAATATGGCATTTAATCTATGGATTTGAGGGGTGAGAAAGGATATGAAATTTTATTATATTAGCTTAATATTGAATAAACATTAAATCAGTTTCCAATTATTAACTTCTTTTTAAATCTTTCTAAACTGCTTTATAGCTAACATTACAGAAGTCTTCCATATATCTCTGTGGTTCATTTCAAGACACTGAATACATTTCATTATTTTAAATGGTATTTGAATGTGGTTATGTTAGTTGATGGATCCCCTTCTCCAATGCTAAATCCCAAGGGCTTTTTACGCTTAATTTTCCATCAAAAATGACATTCTGGACGGGCATTTATTGGCCTTTGTTGCCTTAATATTCCCCAAGGAAGAAACCATACCAATAAGTCAATCTTCATGATTCTTCTTTATGAAATGTTTACCTTGCGTCCCTTACCCTTTTCAAGCCAACCGCAGAAATCTTTCAGGAAGCAGAATGCATAAAAGATTTCAGCAAGATGATCTTTTTCCTATAGAAATATTTTTCTTGGAAATGCTGTGGGGTACTGAAAAATAATTTTTTAAAAATTTTATGTCATTTCAGAGAGGCATCAGGGCTCAGTAGAAAACCTCTCTGGGGGTCAGGCAGGTCTAGTCACCACTGAATACTGGTTAAATATTTTAGAAGACTGAGATTATACTGAAGAGCACTTGCTAATCTACATTGGTACAGGAAGCTTCCTCATCTACATCGGCCCAGATTAAAAAAAAAAAAAATCTATGTAATTCCTAGTTTACCTGGTTAGAAAATTCTAGGGTGAAGTACAATTTCTACTGACTTTTTTGTAAATTATGTTCACAGCTTTTCTTCTGTTTTCTTGTGACAGAGAATTTCTCAGTATTTGAGAATAAAAACATCAGTTACCAAGGAAGTTTGAGGAGTTTAATAATGTATCTGGATGAGTTAAATCTAAGGACATTCTTTGAATTCTATTAATGGGTAGTCTATCCCTTGATTTTATCTTCCATGTTCTAGAAAGGTTTCTTGAGCAATTTCTTTAAAGATGATGGTTGGATTTTTCATTTGGATTTTTTTTCAGGCAACGTGAAGATTCCTAGATTATCTCTCACAGCTCTGTCTTCTAGATGCATCATCTATGCTTGTAAAGGCTTCCATTATCTTCCTTCAGATGTATTTTCTTTCAATCTTTTGTTACATTTTCTGTCACTTCTGAAAAACAGTCTTTCAACTTAAGAATTTTATTGCCATTCTCTTTTTCAAATTTTCTACTTCTTCCTCAAAGTTGTTTATTTCATTATCGATTTGGTTTACCTCATTTTCCCTGACAGAACTCTGATGACCAATTCCAGGTCACTCTCCATTACCTTTGTGGTGTTTATTGTCTAACCTGTATCTTGTATCAGGTTTAACTTCCCTTTCTTAGATCATTATCATAATTCACTTCTTTTCTTTTCTTCGGGTGACTTTTATCCAGAATCCATAGTAATTATCGCGTTGGATTTCTTTCCTGCTGCCTGCTCATTTTCTTGTTCTTTTCTTTTTCCCCACAGAAAAGGTTTCTCTCTTTTAAGACTTTTTGGTTCACTATTGATTAGAAGATACAAATCAAAACAACTCCAAGGTACTCCATCACACCTGTCACATTGGCTAATACGACAAAACAGAAAGACGATAAATGTTGGAGAAGATGTGGGAGAGTTGGAACACTCATTCATTGTTGGTGGAGCTGTGAGCTGATCCAGCCATTCTGGACAGCAATTTGGAACTATGCCCAAAGGGCTACAAAAACGTGCATGCTCTTTGATCCAGCAATATCGCTTCTAGGACTTCGGGAAAGAGTCCCACATATTTACAGCAGCTCTCTTTGTGGTGGTCAAGAACTGGAAATCGAGGGGATGCCCATTAATTGGGGAATGGCTGAACAAGTTGTGGTATATGAATGTAATGGGATACTATTATGCTATAAGAAAAGAACAGGAAGACTTCAGAGAGGCCTGGAAAGACTTATATGAACTAACACTGAGTGAAAGGAACAGAACAGGAGAATATTGTACACAGTAACAACCACAGTGTGAGAGGAATTTTTTTGGTAGACTTAGCCCTTCACAGCAATTCAAGGACATAAAACATTCCCAAAGGACTTGAGGCAAAATGCCATCCACATCCAGAGAAAGAACTGGATCCTCACTGTTGGTAGGCAAAACTATTAAATCTTCCTTAACAATTCACTATCCCACTTCAAAGTAGCTCTTTGAAAACCTTTCCATCACTCTTCAAACCTCCCCCACAGCTCTCCCTCCCCCACCCTCCCTGCTGAGAACCATGCCTCATATTTTACAGAAAAAATAGAGGCCATTTGCTGTGAGCTCCCTCTTCTCTATTCTTCCTATCATTCACATACCTCTCCCACTTTCTCCTCCTTCAGTCCTGTCTTGAAGTAGCCTTACTTCTTACGAAGGCTAACTCCTCTACTTATTTATAAGATTTTATTTCATCCCATCTCCTCCAACAGATTTCTTTCTCTGTCATTCTTACTATTTCACTTATTTTCAGTCTTTTCCTATGTACATTTCCTTCTGCCTACCATCATGCCACTTCCTCCATCCCGGAAAAAAACCTCATTTAATCCTTTCATCTCTACTAACCATCATCCTATCTCTCTTCTATTCTTTGCAGCTAAACTCCTCAAAAATTTACATCTACAATGGATGTCTCCACTTTCTCTCCTCTCACTCTCTTCTTTACCCTTTACAATGTGGCTTTCTGTTTATCATTTTGCTCTCTCCAAAGTTATCAATGATCTTTTTGTTGCGAGATCCAATGGCCTTTTCTTAGTCCTCTTTGATCTCTCTTCTGGCTGTGATAATGTCGATCAACTTCTCCTTGATATTCTCTATTCTCAATGTTTTCAGGAAACCATTCTCTTCTGGTTCTCCTTCTATATAAGGAATCCTTCTTAGTTTCCTCTGATGGCTCCCCTTCCAGATCATGTCCTCGAGTCCTAAGTGTCCCTCAGGGTTCTGTCCTGGGCCGCCTTTTCTTCTCCCTCTATTCTACCTACTTCTCTTGATGATCTCATCAGCTCCCAGGTATTTAACCATCATTTCTATGTGATGATTATTCTCAAACATACCTAATCCCTCCCTAATATCTCCTGTCTCCAACTGCCTTTCAGATATCTTAAACTAGGTGTTCAGTAGGCATCTTAGATTCAACATTTCTAAATCTGAACTCATTATCTTTCCCCCTAAGCTCTCTCCAACTCCTCCCTTCACTATTACTGTAAAAGGAAATATCCTCAGGACGTCAACCTGGGTCATCCTGAACTTCTCACTATCTCTCACTCCCCCATATCCACTCTGTTGCTAAGGCCTGTCAATTTCTCCTTTGTAACATCTCTCATATTTTCCCCATTTCTCTCTTCTGCCAATGCCACTACTCATATACAGGCCTTCATCACCTCATGCCTAAACCACAGCAACAGCCTACCTGCCTCAAGTTTCTCCCCACTCCAATCCATCCTCCATTCAGTCAGCAAGTGATTTTCCTAAAGCCCAAGTCCAACCACATCACCCCCATTCAATAAACTCAATAGTCAAATAGTGACTCCCAAGATGAAATATAAAATGCTGTTATTCATCATTCAAAGCCCTTCATAACCTAACCCCACTTCCTACCTTTCCAGTCTTCCTACACCTTACTCCATAACACATATTCTTCAGTCTAGTAACACTGGCCTCCTGGTAGCTTCTCAAAAAAAAAAAAAAAAAGACTCTTGGTTCTGGGCATTTTCTCTAGCTGTCTCTGCCTAGCCTGGATTTGCTATACAGAATTAGCTGCTATAAGAAGTCTGTTAAAACCAAATCAACAAAAAACTTAGAAGGCTCACATTAGAGTATATCTAAATCACTACTGTACAAAGAATCATCCACCATAATAGCAATCTGATATATGGAATTGTGACTACAGTAATTTCTCAGACATGAAAATTATAATAACTGACCCAGACAAATGTTAAATACCCCAGTTCAAAAGACTGCCATTAGGGCCCAAATTGTCAATCAACAGAAATTAAAATATTCTCTGCATAGCAGCTGGAAAACTGGGGGTTTGAGAGGGAGGAGGGGGTACTGTGTGTGTGTTGGGGGGGTGTCCAGTAATTTTTTTTTTAAAAATAAAATATTTAATGTCAACATTAAAATGTTTAGATCGGGTGGGCACATGCTATGCAAGCTGGGAGTAGCAGTCAGTTGAGAGCAGAAGTGACTATAACCATGAAAATGAATTCTACATAAATTTCAGGCTTGCCTATTCCCTGGACTCAGCAGACTATCACCTACTTGGTGACTCGTGTAGGCACAAAGGATACTGCTTAAAAGAACCTAAAAGAGCAATGATAAAGATTAAAAAATTGGAGGGCTTCTCATTTCCAAAATACAGAGAAGTGAGTCAAATTCACAAGGATACAAGTCATTCCCCAACTGATAAATGGTCAAAGGATATGAACAGGCAGTTTTCAGAGGAAGAAATTAAAGTTATCTATAATCATATGAAAAAATGCTCTAAAATCACTATTGATTAAAGAAATGCAAATCAAAACAACTCTGAGATACCACAGTACACCTATCAGATTGGCTAACAGGAAAATGATACATGTTGGAGAGGATATGGGAGAGTTGGAACGCTAATTCATTGTTGGTGGAGCTGTGAGCTGATTCAACCATTCTGGAGAGCAATTTGGAACTATGCCCAAAGGGCTACAAAAACGTGCATACCCTTTGACCCAGCAATATCACTTTCGAAAGAGATCATAAAAATGAGGAAAGGACCTATGTACAAAAATATTTATAGAGCTCTCCTTGTGGTGGTCAAAAACTGGAAACCAAGGGTATGCCCATCAACTGGGGAATGGCTGAACAAGCTGTGGTGTATGAATGTAATGGAATACTATTGTGCTACAATAAATGACAAACAGGAGGACTTCAGAAAAACCTGGAAAAATCTGTATGAACTGATGCTGAGTAGAGTGAGAAGAACCAGGAGAACATTATAGATAGTAATAGCCACAGTGTACGAGGACTGTATCTGATAAACTTAGTCCTTCACAGCAATACAAGGACCTAAAACATTTCAAAAGGACTCATGATACAAAATGCCATCCACATCCAGAGAAAGAACAATGGAATTGGAATGTAGAATGAAGAAGACTATTTTCTCTTTAGCTATGTTTTGGTTTGGTTTTCTCCTGGTTTCTCCCACTCGTTTTAATTCTTCTATGCTACGTGACTAATGTGAAAATCTATTTAATAAGCATGTACGTATAGAACTCATATAAGACTGGATGCCATCATGGGGAGAGAGGGGGGAATAATTTTAAACTTATGGAAGTGATCGCTGAAAACTAAAAACAAATTAATTATAATAAAAGAAAAAAATTGGAGGCCTTAAAGCACAAAGAGGTGGTATTGTTTTGCTTATTGCTCTCAGGGGTAGGAGATTCAGAAAGGAACAACAGATTTGAGAAGTGAATAGTTGTCAAAAAAAAAAAAGGTTAAGTATCTGAGAATGGTATTTAGAGTTCTAGAGGATGGCTTAAAATACAGGGAGAGAATGTACCTAACAAGGACTGGTAAATCTTTGAATATTCCAGATCTAGTCATAAGGGCTAGGAATGAAAAAAGAAATGAGAGGGAGAAAACTAAATAAGTACAACCACCTAGTTATATAGTTACAACATAAAATTATCAGTAAAAGTGTCCAACAATCGATAAAATCCACCAAAGGGGCCATTAATAAAACTCATGACTTCAAAGTTTTATATATAAATGGATCAAGTATATCTAACAGGCAAGATGGAGTACTGGCAAATCTTTCACAAGGAGTCAAATCTGATCACTGAAAATGGAATATACCTCTGGAAGGTTATATTTTATTCAAAAGACACAAACAAGAGGGTATTATGGGGGCAGAGTGGCAAAGCACTATATATCAGGAAGATACACTCATGCAAGGATATGAGAACCTAAAGCAGATCTACATAACTTGATAGGGGTCAAAATTAAAATGGGCTAAACTTCTTCAGGCCACGGATAGGTTTTGAGTGGCTCACTTTGCAAGAGTAAAGGTAACTACAGACAGACTGATGACAGTTGGCTGTCACAGGTCACATGACAAACAGGAGCGAATGTGCAGTAGCAGGCTGCCTGAAATCCTTTTGTGTATTATATAAACCTGACCTAAAGGAATAAGCATGATGGAAGATCAAAAGAGACAGACAGATAGATAGATAGATACTGTCATCAGAATACATTACATATCACCTACACAGAGAAGAGAAAGAATACTAGAAATAGATCGTAAGCCTGGAATAGAGGTATGATAAGAGTCATCAGGATGGACTTCAATTAACCAGGCATGCACAAAAGTATGCTCTCTGGCAAAAGCAGATCTTAATGATTTTATCACTCAGATGACAGAAGAACCAATTCAAATAACCGCTATGATGGATTGACCAGTAAAGGGGGGAAGGATACTAGAATGGAAATGACAGGAACTTTGAGGGTAAAACAATCACTACATCTTAAAGTTTAAAAGAGTAGAGGAAAGTTAGGCATAATCTAAAATTCATCCTAGACTCTGAGTAAGTCAATTTCAAAGGATCAGAGAGAAGATAGGCATGATCTCAGAGATTGAAATTCTTTAAGGAATTATAAAGAATGAAATTTCGAAAATACAAAGAAAAGCCACCAAGGAAGAAAAGAGAATTAACCAGAAACCAATATAGACACATAAGGAACTCAAGGACCAATTTAGCTTTAAAAACAAAAACCAAAAAACCAGAAGAAGATAAAAGCAAAGAAAGGAAACAAAGAACAAAGAAAAAAGTTTAGCATAATACTGGTTGAATGCATCAAGAATGCTAAAATACAAGAAGCTAAAGTTTGTGAGAAAAGCTCACGAAAACAGAAAGGTTTGATTTTTTTTAGGTTTCTGGGGGATTTGCTTTTTTTGCTTGCTGGAAAAAAGGAGAACAAAAGAAGGAATAGAGCCAATTGATCATCCAAAGTCTACTAAGCATTTACTATATGCCAAGGCTCTATACTAAGGTCAGGGAGCGAACAAATACAAAAATGAAACCATCCCTGATCTCAAAGAGCTTCTCTTCTAATAGGGGAAACAACATGTACGAATATAGGTGTATGTATAACATATACAAAGAAGTTTTGTGACGAGTTCACTGGCAGTTCAAGGTAATCAGGAAAAATCTTGTGGAGAATGTTGGACTTGAGCCAAATTGTAACGAAAACCAAGGGTTCTGAGGGGAAAAAAAGGAAGTGTACCCCAAGAATGACAACATGAAATGCCATAGATGAGAAACAGCAAGTAAGCCCATTTGACTAGATGAAAGTATGCAGGCACCAGGTCAGAAAGAGATTCAAATGCCAAAGAAGAATATTTATTCCTGAATCTAGAAGTAAGAGAGAGTCACCGAAGTTTACTGAAAGGTGGCAATACAGTCAAATAAAAAGTCAAAACCAGGGAAAAGATAATGAGGGCACCTAGGCAGTGCAGTGAATAGAACACTGGGCCTAGAGTCAGGAACAATTGTCTTCATGAGTTCAAATCTGGTCTCAGACACTTCCTAGCTGTGTGACCTTGGGCAAGTTCCTTAACCCTGTTTGCCTCAGTTTCCTCATTTATAAAATAAGCTGAAGAAGGAAATGGCAAACTACTTCAGTATGTTTGCCAAGAAAATTCCAAATGAAAATAAAAAAAGAAAAATGTCATAAAAACTTAGGACATGAGAAAGTAACCAGTAGGGGAGAGTGGTCAACTCTGTCAAATGTTAGAGATGACAAATAAGAGGAAGGACAGTGAAGAGGCCACTACATTTGGCAATTAGGAGATCACTGATACATGGAGAGAGCAGTTGCAATTCAGTGACTCAGGCCAGTCAGTGAACCTACTGTGAAGAGTTTAGAAAAGAGTGAAAGTTAAAGTAAGGTGCCTCAGCTTTTTTTTTTTTTTTTAATAAATTTATTAACTTTTTACATTCATTTTCACAAGATTTGGGGTTCAAAAATTTTCTCCCCATTTGTCCCCGCTCCCCTCCCCAATACACTGAGCATTCTAATTACCCCTATCACGAATCTGCCCTCTCTTCTTTCATCCCTCCCTTCCCTTACCCCCTCTTCTAATTTGTCCTGTAGGGCCAGATAACTTTCTATTCCCCATTACCTGTATTTCTTATTTCCTAGTAGCAAGAACAATACTCAACAGTTGCTCCTAAAACTTTGAGTTCCAACTTCTCCCCATCCCTCCCTCCCCACCCCATTCCCTTTGGGAAGGCAGGAAATTCAATATAGGCCATATCTGTGTAGTTTTGCAAGTGACTTCCATAATAGTCGTGTTGTGTAAGACTAACTATATTTCCCTCCATCCTATCCTGCCCCGCATTGCTTCTATTCTCTC
>JAQQSK010011019.1:0-12450 GCA_028658325.1 Potorous gilbertii | reverse complement strand
ATTTTGAAATTAATAAGTTAATATTCTAAGAAGATATATTACCAAGATAAATGAAAATTGAAGCAAAAAATTGCTCAAGTATTTGTGCTGTCATCCACATTTTAGCTTATTAATATGCTCTTTATGACTACTGTCCTTTCAAAATTTGCTAAAAGTTGGCATTTTTACATAAAATATGAAATGTCACTGAGCTTGGATATATTATATATTTTTAAATGGTATATTATATTAAACAGCGTTCTACATACTCATTCCACATAACATGCATATTTAAGAATAAGGTTATATAATCTATCTAGTTTTATAAGAAGAGTTATATATGTATACATATATACATGTATAACTCTATGTACGTATATATAGTTAGTTAATAGGTTTTTATCTGGTTGATAATGACAGCACATCCCCAACCTCACATCAGATTGCTTTGCTATTCTTGAACACACTTATCACACAGTATTTTTTATTACCATTCCATATATAGCTGTTTCCTCTCCTTCCTAAAATATAAGTTTCTTAAGTTCACAGACTTCATCTTGTCTTAAACATCCTATTTCTCCTGTCTCTAAAAATAACTTTGGTGAAGTTTCCAAACTTTTGTGAATTTTCGTGCATTTTTTTATCTTCTTAATAATGGTAGTGGGTCTGCATTTATTTGTGATTATGAAAGAAATACATAAAATATATGGATATGTATGTGTATATACTTGTACATATATATAAACACACACACACAGGGGCTTACCTCCACATCTGGGAATTGGCCCACTCCACATTACTTTGCCATCCATTAGTATGCAAGTAATTGTTTCTGTTCCTTGTGTTTTAATAAATCCTTCTTCACAAATAACTGATATTGAACTTCCTAATTGAAAGTTGTCTCCAAACCTGCGTGCATTTATTGGTATTCCAGGATCAGGGCATTCATTGTGTCCAAATGCTTTAACACAAAAAAGAAGGAAAAAATGTCACAACACACATGAGAGACATGTAGATGATGATCTAGGCTTTTCTGGAGAAAAATATTGAGTACACCATAGCTTCTGTAAGTTTTTAGTCTGACTGATTTCTACTTTCCTTGAATTTCTATTTTAGGTTTCTAACTTAATTCTTGTCAGGTAATTCATATATGGGAGAAAAAAACCAATTATTTGTAACTAAAATGTCAGAGAGGTTCTGGAAGACACTGGTATTTAAACCAAATTGCATCGAGTTTATTTTTTGGTCATGTACGAGTTTCACCCTAAAGAAATTCTGTAGATTGTGATAGTGGGTGAACAGTCTTATGTTAAGGTGACGTTTCTCTGAACCATCACAATCTGTTCGCGTGGCCCTTGAGAGCTTCAAGTATGAGTGGGAAAGGAGGGAGGGAAGCAAGCTGGTAGCTGCTTTTTGCTTCCTAAGTGGTGTGTCATTCCTGGGTATGTTTCTAAGGCCTCCCTAGATGCAGTCAATGACCTTCAGTTGTCTGGGAACATGCATGCTATTTGGAGGCCATAATTAAGTCACTAAATAGATCTGATCATAAATTGAATGCTGCCTTTTTCCTAAAGAACTTACTGTTTTAAAGGTGATTTTCAAGTAACGGTTACTGCATATGGGGATCTAATTCCAGTTTCCTAACTGTAATCTTACTAGAGATGTTTACAGTTCACCTCTTTTCATAATGACTCAAATCTTTGTTCTTAATAACAATAATTTCTTTTGAGGACCCTGAATTATATGCATGTATGCATGTATACATTTATATGTATGTGGATATGTGTGTATATGCATAAATACATATATGTACTATATATAAATACACATACATATACATTATACATGTATATATTTTTGTTTGACATTATAAATAATTGATAGTTAAAGAAGTGAGGTTGGTTTTGTTTCGGTTTGGGGTTGGATATTTTTTGCTTTTTTTGGGGGATTGGCAATTTTTCCTTTGTATATTCCCTTCGGAACTCAACACAACCGGCAGCAACATACCAATTTTGTGAATTTTAACATATAGATTTTCATTTTCTATGGAAAAAACATTAAACAAATATAAAAATTTAATTTTAAATTTAAATTTTAAAAAAGGCAATTTCACTAAAGTATTATCAAATAGTGAATTTCTAAGTAATTATATATAAGAAATTTCTAAGTGAAATTTCTAAGAAATTTCAGGATTTCATTATTCTGTATCTAAAGATCATAATTTCATTGGTACCCTTTATGGCAAGGGTTCTTAAACCTTTTTTATCATGGATCCCTTAGCAGTCTGAAGCCAGGACTCCTCAGAGTAATATTTTTAAGTTCATAGAAAAAGAGAAAGTATTATAATGGAAACTGATAATCTTGAAATAAAGGTATCAAATGATTAAAATAAAGGTTCTTGAACTCCAAACTTACAAATCTGCTCTCTAGAGCAACAGTGGGCAGCATATTTCCCACAACACTCCCAAATGAGGTTAGAACCAGATTAAAATGCAATTGAAAAATATTTAATCAAATAAATGACAATACAATAAAACATGGGTAATGTTACACTTTTAAGCTAAATCAGATTGTGATCCATAGGAATACCACTGCTCTAAAGTAGTGAGAAATTCCACTTCAGGTGTGAATGATCACTAAAACACAAGACCACTGCTAGGGCCTTCCCTTTGACATTGTTTCCCTTTTATTTTCTCTACATTTTGTATATAGAAAGTTATTTACATATTTTCTCTTCCATTAGACTGTGAGCTCTTTCAGGGAAAGAGCAGCTTTTACTTTTCTTTTTAACTCAAGGGTTTAGCACTGTGCCTGGGAAGAGTGTGTGTGTGTGTGTGTGTGTGTGTGTGTGTGTGTGTGCATGCATGTATGTAACACACAATTACATATGGTGATGTATGTCAAAGCCACCATAATCTCTTAATGTGTCTAATAAAAATGATAAATATGAATTAAAAATTTTTGTAGTAACAAGGATAGACTACTTGAGATCACAGGCTGTAGAAAATGCAGGTTGCTCAGTTCAGTTTTACTGTGTGTCATATGAATATATATTTTACAGTAAATGGAGGAGTACCCTGCTCATCAATCTTTTATTTCAAAGGAATGGTTTAATCTAATGGTTTAATTTAAAGTTTAAATTTCATTAAATAAGTGAATGTAAAATTTGACTGACACTATATATAGACATCTTCAAAGTATGCAGTGTAGGTGCTTGTACTTAATAATTATATATACTTTTCATCAAAGTATGACATGAAAAATGTAAATAAAGTTATATGACAATCCTAAAGGCACAATAAATTTTAAAATTAAAAATGAAGTAGTTTTATTAAAAATTATATAGACTTGCTGGAATATGAATGAGTATATAAGTTTAAAAAGTATCCAAATCCCTCAAGGCAAGGCAAAAGATTTATATAGTATGCTGCCATGGCACAATTCACAATTGATTTCACTTTAATGAAGTGCAATTACACTTGAACAACTTATTACTGACAGTATCCATCACCAGTGCCACTTTGAAAAGACTACACACGCATATGGCTACTAACTGTCTAAGCTGGGCCTTGGGAGAAAAAAAAACATTCTTACTTTAAAAGTGCCATTATAATAAGACTTTTAATTCTTTTGTCATATGACAATATATTATTAAATCATCTAGCTGGCTGATAACTAACAAAATTAAGTAGTTTCAAGGAAAAAATGAAAAATTCCTTCATATTCCACATTTTAAGACTTTTAGTAGAACCACTGCATATAGAAGCATCAATATATAAATATATGTATTAATCCATTCATGGATTCTTTCCATTTTACATATAATTTTCTATTGCCCCAATATTTTCCTGAGATGCATCTGAGACACAGAAAGAATATAATCTCCCCTTAAAAATATCAAACCTACAAAAGTATAATAAATCGAATTATTGAATATAGGAATAATCCTATTTACTTGGTTGATGTATTCTATACCATAAGGTATTCTTGCATCAAAGTCAAATTTTTGAAAAATAGTAAAATTTTAAATAGGCATTTCTCTTGAAAGGGAGACAAGATTGGGTAGTGGGTAAAATCTTGGAGTTAGGAAGATCTGGATTCACTTCACAAAGGATAACAATTGAGTCAATTGACGAGACATATTTTTCATAATTTTAAAAGTTCCTTAGGTAAAATCAAATTTACAATGAGAATGTAAAGCAAGAATTCTCAGTAGTTGAAAGGACACTTGGTTAGGTTGTAGCAAATAGTACTTTGATCTAAGGAATTCAAATTTAAAGGATGCTTACAAATGTGAACATAAATAAAGTTAGCATCTAGTTAATAAGACTATAAGTCCTTTCCTTTGAACCCCCCTACCCAAGCTTCCTCCTTTTATTCCCCTGCCCAGCATCCTCCTCAACCCAAGTCTTTAGAGTGCTCTGCCATTGTCTGTTTTTCTCCAACACATTAGCATCTGAGATTTCTTCTCTATGGAGGCTTGTGTTGTCCCCTAACTGAATTTCTTTTTGCCATAGATATTCTGTGGTACTTGCCTTGGACACAAGAATAACTCTGATATAGCACTAGGCTAAGTGCCAAGAGAATAGATTTCTAATCTGATCTGTTACTTCTGTCATCTTAGGCAAGTCTTTAGGCCTTAGTGTCCTTAATCTGTTTAATGTGGGGTGGACTTGATTATCTGTAGGATCTTTTCCTGCTTTAATAGCCTATAATGCCATTTAATACTGAAAATAACTTACTATTATATGTTATGTTAAAGCCCCGACCCGACATTGAGTGATCTGCTTGAAATTCCAGGCGCAGAATATGACTATTGCTAGTGAGATGAGAAGGAACCTCAGCACCAGTAAATGTTCCAAGGATTGGAGAGTCTGGAGAATCGCCGTCCTTAACAGCAAGGAAGTCAAACTGAGATTCCAAGTCAAAGTCATTAAATGAAAGATGTATCCGGCTCCCAGGGTCTGAGATGATTGTCCAGATACAATTTAAATTATTTCCATATCCTTCCGGGTAATCAGGAGAAAGAACTGTCCCCATTGGTGCAGTAAAGTTAGAAAGGCAAGGAACTGTCAAAAAATATATATATACATATATTAGAATAATATACATTTTCAAAGACTTGGCCTGTTACTTTTTTCAACCTGTCCCCAAGATTATTGTAAATGGTTGTTTCCTCAGTCAACTAACATCCAACATTCAAAGAAACCATTATTTCAAAAGGATAGTGTACACAAATTATACATTAGAGTATCCAGCTATTTCAATCAAATAATTATATCGATCAAAAAGCTAAATAACAGAGGTATAACTGGAATATATAAAAAACTACAAAATATGTCACTCCTCATAAAGAGAACTTATTACATTATTTTGGGGAAGCAGCTGAACAGAGTTAATAGGAGTCCAACTGTGGCTTCAGGATTACCTAGATCTTGCCTCAGATACAATCTGTGTCATTTCAAGTCATTTCAACTCCTAGTGTCCCAGGCAACTCCCTGAGATTATGAGTTGAGAATCTCAATCAGTACAGGAATTTCCCCCATGGGAAGCTCAACACATGAATGGAATCACAAGCACAAATCAAAAACAGTAATTAAAAATATACTCCTTAGATTTTTGTACACAGTTTTAGGTCCTACCCTTTTTAAATATGAAGAATTTTATAGAAGAACCTAAAGAGAGTAGTAAAAAATGAATACGAGACTGAAAAATAGGCACTATTGGAAAAGGTTTAGAAAATCTGGAATTCCTTAGTCTTGGGGAAAACAACAAACAAGCAAACAAATGGTCTTGTAAGTTTGATTTATACTAAGGCTGTGATTACACACTTGTAGTGAAAAAAATCTTTATTGAGATGCAATACCACTGTAACAGTGATCACTGGTAGCTATGTGGATAAAAGCAGATGTGTGGAAGTGTTGGCCTCAAGCTTACTTTTTTTGTTTCTGAGTCTTATGCCAATTTATGAAGCTGCACTGTAACAGAACTAAGTCTACCTCATTTTTCCTCTTCATCAAAACTAATTTTCCATAAGACAACCTTGTTCGTGCTATGTAATCAACACTTAAATAGAAGGCCTAATTTAAGTAAATAAGGCTGTAAATAGACTTCTCCATGGTTAAGGAAGAAAGTGGGGATGGAGAGTCGAAAGGAAAATATTGTTTGTGTATAATTTGATAAAAATGCTACTATCAATAGATTTCTAAAATATAATATTATCACTATCCAATAGCTCTAGTAACTATGGTAACATATGCCTAGGAAAAGAAAATAGAAACCACTGACAGTCTTCTGACACTTTGGGAACTGTAAGAGTGATCTCTTTCTTTGATTGGTCACTAAAACGGGTTTAATATAGTTGATTGGATTGATTTATATTGTACATTAAAAGTGTTGGGCCTCTGGGCATGTAATAAAGTACATTAACAGTACTAAATTAACATATTTTTTAATTAAAAAATATCTTTAGACCAGAAAAAGGTACAACAAAATTTTCTCATCCAAATAAAGTGTTCTGGAAGTGATCTATGTGACTTTGGAAATTGGATGTAGACATACAAAAGTACAGGCAAAGGTTTATGATACGTGGCTACCCATACTATTCTACTGGCTCTATCTTTTCTAGCTCATGCGCTATCATTTTATGAATTCAACTGGTCACATCATACATATATAATAATACTTGTCTTTATGCTTAATATCACAGCCATAGTCTCTCATTTTTTGCTTGGTTAATTAAGATAGAATTTTATTGAACATGAGAACAAATCAATAGATAATGGGGATTAAATTTTTAGTGTAGTTACACCACAATGTTTTAGTATATGTGTTTGGAGAAATATACTTTTAACTCATGAACATTGTATATTAGGGCCTTGGCACAGTTCATTATGCACAACATAACTAAGAGGCAGCTAAATGAAATATATACCACTATGTGTGAGTAAGCATTTAAGAGCAAAAATAGGTTAATGCATTATACATAGGAAAAGATCTTTAAATAATTTAAATACTCTTGATTGCAAGTTAGCATCTACTAACTTGATGAAATAAATCGCCTTCTACAAATTAGCATACAAATGTATATGTTATATTTAAAAACCTAGACATTTGTAAAATATAATGTATATATAATGGATGTAACATTCACTTTAATAATTTAATCATATTAGGTTATCATTTTAAGAATTAGAAGGGAAAGATAAAAAAAACTATTTTAAGTGGAAATTAAATGTACTTTGTGATAGAATGATAGTGTCATAAGAGTACTAGTTCCCTCCTCCAAATTTTATCACAATTCTTGTAATTGTATTTCATCATGAAGAACTCAAGCAAGCATAACGTAACACACAGTGTACTCACAGATACAAATTGGTATGTTTGCAGACCACTGGTTATTTTCTTGACAAATAATTGATTTCTCTCCAATAAGCTCAAATCCAAACTGACATTCAAATCTTAAAACATCTCTATTGGAAAATCCATCTCCTTCTCTAATTCCATAGAGTGGTGTTCCAGGATCTCCACAGCTCTCTTTTTCAATTTCTATGGGAATAAAAGTGAAACATCACCTTACTAAAGATGAAGTATGTTATATACATATTCTTAGTTTGATAATACAAATTTCCAGGTTTGCCCTTTGCTCCAGAAATGGTAAAATAGAAAACGGATCCATATTTTAGCTAATCTTTAATTCTCTGTGTGCTGATTTTAACCACAGAGTCATAGAACAGGATTCAAAGAACACATGAGAAAAATCTTCCTTTTATAGATAAGAAAACTAAGGGGTTGATATGGTAGAGACAGGATCAGAAGTTAGAATTATTCTTCTTCCTTTTTCTCCTCATTATTTTCCTCTTCCGACTCTCATGGTTTACCAAAGAGAACTTTTACCTTAGTATCAGGAAGACCTGAGTTCAAACCCTGCCTACAATGTTAAAAAGCTTTGAGTTATGAGTGAATTATTTAATTTTTTAGCTTTCATGGGCCTGTTTCCTCATCTGTAAAATGGGGGTAGCGATATTTATAGTACTCATACCTCACAGGATTCTTCTGAGGATCAGAAGAGAGAAAGTATGCAAAGGGCTTTATAAAATGCAAAGTTTTACATTAATAGTGAATACCACTGCTATTTTATTATATAATTTTCTTTATTCATGTAATTACTAAATGGTCTTTAAGCACTTAGTTTGGCAATGGGACTAAAACATGATGGATTATTAAAAGATTGTAAATATATTAGGAAGAAAAGCATTTTCCCCTTAAAAGTCTATTTAACTGTTTCATCAGTCTTCTAGTGTGCCCAAGATGTCTTAGGAAATAATACAAGCCTCATAAATGATCTACGCTTTCCTAAGGATTTCAACCTTGAAGCTGTGAATTTTCATCCTGATTCAAAACCTGAACTATTGTTTCTTAAGAAAATAGTTTTTCTTTGTAACTAACAATAATTTCTGAAATAATGACATACCTTTCAATCAAAATATGATGCTTTCACTCAAAGATAATATAGTTTGCACAGTCTTTCAATTATTCAGGTAATGTCTTATGTTGGATTGTTTTGCATACTACTGTAGATATATTCACAATGGGAATGTAGATAAAATATGTATATGGCTTCCCATTTTTCACATTTCTGTGCTCAGAACTGAGAGGATAGATGTTTCTTTCTTCTTGACAGAGTTAGATTGTCTCACTAGCGACTGAAGTAATTACCTGGTGAGCCCTGCTGGTTTAGCTGTGCTTCTTGCACAGAAAGACAGTGGCAAAGACAAGATAGATGGATAGGCAAGTGCATTTGAAAGACTCTCTGATGATGAGCTATCCTTTTCTGAATAGGGAATATGTAAAGAATCTCAGGGACACTTTAACTAATGACATGACTGTTTCATGAATTGTCTAGTTAGTTTCCTTTAGGGTTTTCAGAAACTTGAAAACTAGCACAGCAGGCTGGTGGGTAAATTTTGGAGGTGGCCACTTCTGGCTAAGAATAGGGCTGTAAGAGTTCTCCAGTTAAGAGGAGGTTCTGCTGCAACACAACCTGGAATCTTGTTTCTGACACTTGTGATTCTTTCAGCTCAATCACTCAATTGCAAATCTCTAGACTCCAGAGTTTGACCCACAAGTACAACACATTCTTGGCTGCACCCTACCCCCTTTTCCAAATTGGGAAGGGTTCAATCAGCATCATGGACTCCATTTAGCCATAGCACTTGTCAGATCTGAAAATTATGGCACCTCCTTTTATTGTAGATTTTAAATCTACAATAGATTTAAAGGATTCGTAATACAGCAGAGGAAACAAAAAGTTTAGTCATTCCGAAAGAATGCTTTTATGCAGAGTTTTTATCTTGTTGTTCAGGATGATTGGCATAGCCAATTGATGATATTGTTTCACATTTCACTTCCTTGAGTTCATCTAAAATTGTGAAAATAAGCAACTTATGAGCCTTGAGTCAACCCATATACAAGTCGATAAGGAGACAGACCAGTTGGGTTTAGAAGCAGAGGGTCAGGATTCTGTTGACCTTGGGGCTTTTCATAGACAAAGGAAAAGAAACCAAGACAAGCCAGATTATCAGCTTGCTTTCGTCCAGCTGTTTGCTTATTTGTTAATAGAATCCTTTGCCCTTTGAGCATGAATAGGTTCAGTGACAAAGAGCTATGACAAAAGTATGAGAACAAGGAGGAAATAGCCCCAATAATATCAAGATTGAGACATGATCCAGAAGAATACTAGCAACTTCAAATGATCACCTAGACTTTCAGAGCCCAGTCTAGCTAAGATACCCTCTGAAGGAATAGTATCTTCCCCTCCCAGCAGTAGAGGGAGGGAAAAAACAAAAATTGAGCATCAGAATTGCACATATTTGAGTTGCTGGGTTTTAGCTAAAGCAAGGGAATGAAAGTAGCTGTTTTTTTCTGGGGAGGAAGCATGAATGCCCAGTCTACCCTGAATGCTTTGATATAGTTGGTTTTAATCTTTTTCCTGCTGTTAAAATTGAAGATCCAAACTCCATTGAAAGCCATCAGGTACAAAAAGAAGGGAGACGTTTTCCAGTAGGTTAAGAAATGAGACATAACAAATTTGAGTAGCTAAAAACTAAAGCTTAAGACTAGGGACAAAACATCATCATTTGCAAAAAGGACTGCAAAAGAATAAAAAGATAACTAGTTCTCTGTTAGCCAAGGAGAGTTTGATATTACCTTCAGAGTACCCTATGGTATTGGACAAAGCTCATTACTCACAGGAGTAATGTGCAATGTGTAATTGATAGTAAGTATCTGGTCCTTATTACTATAAACAATCTAGCAATTGGTCAGAAGCACCTACTATTAATTAAAGATATATCTGTATTTAGTGACACAAAGGTGATGAGCTCCATATTAATTAGTTTGCTAGACAAAAAAATAGGAAAATTCAATTCTGTTTTCATATTTTCCATTGTGTTTTTAGAAGACACAAATTAAGTATACTTGAAATTCCATGGTCTCTACTATTCTATATAGATCTTGTTAGCAGTGTCATATTTTTCAAACTGTTTTGCTTATTAATTTTCCTGCTTTATGTGTCTGTGTGCATGTGTGGCAGGCAGGAAGGCGTGGGAGCAAAGTTAATTTTTACTGCTTTCTTTTCTCCTGAATAAAAATAAACTGCAGGCAATATAATCATTTTACTGTGACAACAATGACAGTGGCCACAGGAAAAATACTTTTCAAAGTGCAGGGAGTTTGATAGTAATGCATACCTAATCAGAAAGAGTTACTACTGTTTACTATTTTTAAAAACTAAAATAGCATCAGAGCAAAAGACAAGGAAGAATATTCAATCCCAAAAAAGGTTTGAAAAATACTATTATGTTCAATATCTCATAGCATGAACTCACTCAGCTGAAATATTCTGCACTCTGGTGTTTTTCCTAGCAAGACTTATTTGGGAGAGCAATTCTCATTGAATTTTCTTTTGAATAAATTTTTGAACAAATTTAGTTTAGGCTGTGGTCTCAAATTCTTTACATATTCCATTGCTACCTTAGTGTAAGCTGAACATATGAAACAGAGTTCTACCTTTTGTAAGCTGACTGCTAAACTCCAGTTATAACAAATTAACTGTCAGGAAGAAGTTGGATTGCAGCTAGTGCCTAAGTTTCTCATAATACATCAGGCTTGCAGGATACTGGAGAATGACACTCTACCTCATTCTATTTCCTCCTTTCTACCTTGAATATGTGGCAACAGCATGAAACAAACATATTTCAATAACAGGAAGGATATAGCATTTTAAGATCAGAATTGTTAATATTTAAAGCAGCTCTTTTCTGGAGGTTAAGAATTAGAAAATGAGAGAATTCCCATTAACTGTGGAACGGCTGAAAAAGTTGTAGTATGTGATTAAGATGGAATACTAATGTAGTATAAAAAATAATGAGTAGGATGCTCTCAGAAAGACTTGCATGGGCTGATGCAAAGTGAAATGTATTGTGTACAATGTAACAGCAGTAGTGTAAGATGATCAGCTGTGAATGACTTAACTGTTCTCATCAATACAACAACCCAAGACAATTCCGAAGGATTTAAAATGAAAAATGCTATCCATTCCCAGAGTAAGAATTGAAGGTATCTGCATACAGATTGAAGCATAATTTTTTAACTTTATTTTTCTTGAGTTTTTTTTGTCTGTGTTTCCTTTTACAACGTAACTATTGCGGATATGTTTTGCATGACTACACATGTATAACCTACATCAAATCACTTGCCTTCTCAATGTCGGGGAGGGAGGTGTTAGGAGGAAGGAAGGGAAAGCATATGAACCTCAGAGTTTTAAAAACAAAAGTTAAACTGTTTTTTTCACATAACTGGGGAAAGTAAAATATCAAATAAAAAAAGGAAAAAAAATTAAGAACAGCATTGTTGCTTAAAATGTCTGGGAGAGAATAAGTTTGCAATAAGGGAATGAGATGATGGGAAGCAAATGAAAAGACATATTTTACCTACCTTAGTATTTTTTTTTGCATATCTGAAATAGCATGTGTATGATAGCACCTGAATACTTAAAGCATATGAAGCACTCACTGTACAAACCGCATGACATGGTGCTTAGCATAAAACATTACTATATATATACATATATAGTAACATACTATATATGTATATATATACATATATAGTAACATAGTATACTATGTATATATGTAGTATATTTATATATGTTATATATTACTATATAATTTTAGACCCAGAAAGAATACCAGTGATTGAGTGGGATCCTTTATTCCACAGATAAGGAAACCCAAGCCTAGAGAGTTTACATAGCTTTCCCAAAGTGACATAGCTATCACGGAAACTCAAGATGAGAATACAGGTCTCCTGACTCCCTGTCAAGTATTACACAAATAATAATAGATTATACTTCTATACTCCTATGCCATATATAAATGCAATACATAATGAATATAATATTTTATATTT
>JAQQSK010011018.1:0-12450 GCA_028658325.1 Potorous gilbertii | reverse complement strand
AGTTCCCAGGGCAAGGAGAAAATATTGCAAGCAGCTAGAAAGAAACAATTCCAGTATTGTGGAAATATAATCAGGATAACACAAGATCTAGCAGCTTCTACATTAAGGGATTGAAGGGCATGGAATAGGATATTCCAGAAGTCAAAGGAACTAGGTCTAAAACCAAGAATCACCTACCCAGCAAAACTGAGTATAATACTTCAGGGGAAAAACTGGTCTTTCAATGAAATAGAGGACTTTCAAGCATTCTTGATGAAAAGACCAGAATTGAAAAGAAAATTTGACTTTCAAACACAAGACTGAGAAGAAGCATGAAAAAGTAAACAGCAAAGAGAAGTCATAAGGGACTTACCAAAGTTGAACTGTTTATATTCCTATATGGAAAGACAATATTTGTAACTCCTGAAGCTTTTCAGTATCTGGGTAGTTGGGGGATTACACACACACATACACATACACACACGTACACATATGTGCGCACACACATACATACACACATGCACATACACACAGAGACAGAGAGCACAGAGTGAATTGAATAGGATGCATCATATCTTAAAAGAAGTCAAGGTAAACAGTGACAGAGAAATGTAGTGGGCGAAGAAAGAGAGAGTGAAATGGAATGGGGTAAATTATCTCTCATGGAAGAGGCAAGCGGGAGACTTTTTAGTGGAGGGAAAAAGAGGAGAGCTGAGGAAAAAAAAGCATGAAGTTTACTCTCATCACATTCGGCTAAAGGAAGGAATAAAATGCACACTTATTTTGGTATGAAAACCTGTCTTACAATACAGGAAAGTGAAGGAGAAGGAGATAAGCAGGGTGGGGGGGGCATCATGGAAGGGAGGGCAATGGGAGCAGGGAGCAATTTGAAGTCAACACTCGGGGAGAGACAGGATCAAAAGAGAATAGAAACAATGGGGAGCAGGATAGGAGGGAGGGAAATATAGTTAGTCTTACACAACACGACTATTATGGAAGTCATTTGCAGAACTACACAGATATGGCCTATATTGAATTGCCTGCCTTCCCAAAGGGAATGGGTGGGGAGGGAGGGATGGGGAGAAGTTGGAACTCAAAGTTTTAGGAACAACTGTTGAGTATTGGTCTTGCTACTAGGAAATAACAAATACAGGTAACGGGGAATGGAACGTTTTCTAGCCCTACAGGGCAAAAGAGAAGATGGGGACAAAAGAAGGGAGGGAATGATAGAAGAGAAGTCAGATTGGTGATAGGGGAAATTAGAATCTTGGTGTATTGGGGTGGGGGAGGGGACAAATGGGGAGAAAATTTTGGAACCCAAAATTTTGTTAAAATTAATGTAAAACATTAGATAAATAAATTTATATAAAAAATAATTCTTTAATTATCTCTCCAATCTACCAACTCTTCAGGGTCATCTTGGCAGAGATAAATGTTTGCCATTTTCTTCTCCAGTGGCAAACAGAAGGTAAATGACTTCCCCAGGGTCACACACCTAGGAACTTTCCAAGGGTAGATTTGAACTCAGTTCTTCTTAACTCTAAACCTGGACCTCTATTCATTATGCCACCTTGCTTAGAGAAATTACTATGATAAAAATGTGAATATCTTAATGAAATGTTGAAACAGGTGATGGAGGAGAGAAGAAGGCTAAAGAAAAATCAAAACCCGGAAACAATGGATCTGATAAATTATGAGACAGGAAAAAATGTAATAATATTGAAATGGAGAGTCCCAGGAGAAGAGATTTCTGCCAGATTTCTAAAATGGGATTCTATAAATGAGAGAGAAAAGATGAAAATGTAATAATTGCAAGAATCTAGATCCTGAAGAAGAATTTTAGTCAAAAGCACCCTGATAGAAGTTAATATTCCCCCCAGGTCCTTATGTCTTATGAATAAAAACCTTCAAATAACATATAATTCACTAAACAGAATGGAATTCTTAAACTTTCAAGTGATATATGATCACCAGGTCTCATCGACAGTCATTTGCTTGCTCCTATCCAGTAAAAGGGTCTAGGACTTGAGGAGTTCCACTGTAAGTCCAAAGGTTTCCACATGTCCCACTGGCTGAAAGTGTTCAGAATAAGCAAAGTTTTCTAAGGTTTTCAAGTTCGTATTACTGTTTATGGGTCAATGCCAGCTCATGGTGAAGGGTTGTGTGTAACTTTGAATTTACTCAGTAAGAAAACACTTATCAAATCCCAATTCACAAATGAACCTTGCATCAATTTGGACATTTGAAAACTCCTAGACTTTAGTGATATAGATCTGGTACTCCATAGCAGCATACAAGTACTCAGTTTCTAGACAGTTATTTATTACATGAATAGCAAATAAATAATAATATGATGTAAAATGACAAAATGAAAGATATTGTGCTAGAATGAATAAAGATTAGCCTAGGCCAAGTCCTGCCCTTACACTCATGCTACAGGCTCTGTGTCCTTGAATAAGTCATTATCCTCTGAGTATTCTCTAAGTCCTAGAAGACTCTCTAAGTGTATAAATTACAGAGCTTCCTCACGTGTACTATGATTCACTTATAACAATCCAGGCACAGGTCAAATTATAAAAGAAGATAAAACAGCTATAAATCTACCTCTTTCAACCATCAAAGTTCATTTGGGTAAAGGCTTAATTCTGAACATGGCACTTTAAGGATCAGTGTAGTTTAAGACCTTCCTTGAATATTACCATAGAATATTTCCCTCATGTATCCAAGATGGCAATTAAAGGAGAAACAGAATCAGTGGAATAGGGCTTCTTGGCTTAGCCTGGGTTGTGGAAACTGATATAAAGTATGAAATAGAGCTCATGAGAGTTGTTACGTTTCACTAGGTCCCCAGACCTTTGTCTTTGTCTAGACTATTAGGGAGCAGAGTGACTTGATCCAGCATCTAAGACCCATCATTTTAAGTATTACACCTCTCTTTTTTTGACCTTCATATCATCACCACCCTGCTCTCCCAGTGGAGTCTGTTTTTCTCTTCCTTGCTCCTCAACTCCAAACTGCCACTAATATACATACACAGCAAGAGGGAGAAATAGGTATGGAGGGAAAGTTTATATAATAATAACAGTTTGACATAGAGAGACAATGTGGTAAAAATTAAAAAAAAGTAGCCTTGGAAGAAAGTGTACCAGGGGTTAGGTCCTATTCTACAAACATGAAGGCTATATAATTCTGTTTGAGTCATCAAACCTCACAAAGCTCTAAGGCTTAGGAAACACTAAATCTATAAATTACAAAATATTTGATGTTATGAAACAGTGGTAGATATTTCTATTCCTGAGAGTTCTGTGCACTCATGAAATCAAAGTATAGGCCTTAAAATAAAAGTTGTTATTAATTCTCATAATAAATATTCATGTAAAAGTTATAGTTCAGTTGTGAGTTCCTCCACAAATATTAACTAACTTGATTATATTAATGTTATCAATAACAGACAAAATGTGAGTAAAAACTAAATTATGTAGTTAGGGAGGCAGATGGGAAGAGTAAGAAAAATGTTAGGCAAAATTGAAACTCAATTATTATATATACTTGTGCTCGATGGTTGATATATGCGTTGCAATGTTTGATATCTTGTAAGAGAATTCTATAATGACCACCTATTTTCCAGAATAGCTATTTTCACTTTTTATCCTCCAAATTCTGGCTGATTGTCTCAGATATTTTATAAATAGATAGGCTTGAATATCTCTGAGTATATAGATGTATGTCTGAGTTGCAGTCTACGCTTTGAATTCAAGTCTGATTACAATTTCAGTGTATTTTTTGTTGGACAATAGTGCATCAAAAGTTTCAAAATAAATAAAAAATCACATTTTCCAATCCAAATTTGAAGAATTATGCATAAATATTGGTACTTAATCACATAAATCTTTTGTATAATATTGTTAATCTCCTTACCCAGTATCATTGATATAAAGTATAATTTTAAAAAAGAGTAACTATAAGCAAAAGAGTATAATTCATACTCAATTTGTTGAGTAGTTTCAAGAATCAAAGAATTATAGTACTGTGGTCATTGAGAATATAGGTAGTCAGACCAGTAACTTGCTACAGAAAAGACAAAGAATAGAATTTCTATAAAGTCAGAGGGGGAAAAAATAGAGAAAATTATACAGTAGAAATCATTGAATTACCTAAAATTGATATAGTTAATATTAATATTTAAACAGGCTATTGATAAAAATGGCTAATGGAGAGTAGAAATTATGTTGACAGTAATGTTACTTGAATATAAAAGTTTAGCAGATATATATTAATTAGTCCCTTAAAGGGGAAACCAAAGAGGCTCAAAATACAACTTAGTCATCAAATTCTTGATTTACCTACTTAGTTACATACTTCCACTCTGCTAAATGACTGAAATAAATTATGTGACCATGTTCACTGCATCTATCAGAAATCTGTATTATTTCATTTCAACTAGGCTCTTGCTGCAGCGGAGCTAACATTTTATTTCTCTCTAATTGCTTTTTCTATGAAATTCTCCACAATTGGTTTTCCAAACTTCCTTTTCTCTCCTCCAATCTTCTTACGGTTCCTTTCATTTATACCCCAGAAAAACAATGAAAACCAACTTTATATTTTACTGTAAAAAGAGAAACCATTCCTGTAAACTTCCTCTTATCCTTTACCTCTTAAAATTATTCAGGATCAGAACCCATTTTCTCTTCCTATCTTTCATTCTGATGAAAATGGCTCTCTTCACTAACAATGTGTTTGTTTCCCCCTCTCATCCCCTCCATTATTTTCCAAGCATCTATTACCAGAGTTTCTACTGCCTACTGACATACCAAGGTCTCCCTCATTCTTAAAAACAAGCAAATAAACACTCCATTGTCAGTATCATCTTATCAAACTATTACATATTTCTCCTTCGATTAACAAACTCCTGGGGGGAAAAATCCTCTATATTCATTATTTCCACTTTCATTTCTCTTACTGATACCTAATCCCTTAAAATACAGTTTGTAAATTTTTTAACTCACCTGAAATTGGCAATTTTCTTTTACATAATTACTGTTCTGATTATTTATTCTTTGACTCAATCATCACTTAGGATTTCAGTGTTAAATCTACTTTTTGTTTGTGTCTCTTGTTTATGTCCCTGCACTGATTAATATTCTGTTATACACTGGTCCATAAAGTATTTATTTGTTATTTCTGCCTTTTTACATGTGTTTGCAACATCATTGAGCCCTATTATAGTGTCAGTTTTTGTGGAAGGTCAATGTGGTTCTGAGAAAAACAGTCTTTCATAATTCCATTTAGA
This sequence comes from Potorous gilbertii, assembly GCA_028658325.1. Lineage (NCBI taxonomy): Eukaryota > Metazoa > Chordata > Mammalia > Diprotodontia > Potoroidae > Potorous > Potorous gilbertii. Next base: position 7,181 of record JAQQSK010011018.1, on the reverse strand, counting down.
CAACACCAAGTATTCTCTATTATTTTTTAGCAATTTATTAATTTCTACATGTCTGCTTTTGTTCATCTTTCTTTTAGCCATGTATATTTGAGGGGGGAAGTATTCCATAACTATTAGGTTACCATGTCTTATTGTACTTTAGCTAATATTTCCTCAATATTCTGATATTAAGACATTGGGAGTATGTTAGTTTAATATTGATATTGCCTGTTGTCTATGGTTCTATTGAACATAACATAGTAATATACTTTTCTTTTACTATATCCCTTTTTGTGTTTTGAATATTTGTTTTGCCTTGTCTAACAGCATGATTCCAAACCCCCCTTTTAAAAAAATGATTTATCTGCATACACATACATATAGAGATATAGATATGGATAATCATAGGTATTGGTCACTGAATAGGTTAAAACACATTTTCTTAAAGTAACTTCTTTTGATAATTTTAAACATAATATGAGTCAAAATATAGGTTAGTGAAATAACACAGATTTCCTCATTGGACAACAAATAAAATAAAAAGACTACTGATGTTAAAGATGTATATGTAGACTTTTCTTTAAAAAAAAAAGAAAATGTAGACACACAATATAGACCTTTGTTCTCTTGATTTTGAATACATTTTGATTGACAGAAGAGTACATATCACAGCCTTCCATGTTACTTGATTAATATAACATGTATTTGGACAATTAACATATTTAATTATGTAATTCTAATTTTAAGTCACTGGGAATGAATAGATTCTTCATCTTTATTTCTATGTTTACATGAACGCTTTTTCTCCATAACTATTGATACAACTTTTAAGTCATTGCAACATAAATCTTAGAATGTTGTTTCTTTGCATTAATAAAAATTGATATGTGGCCTAGAAAAGCTAAATATGAGTGACAGAAAAGAGGAACTACTAGAAACTTGTGATTTAATTAAATTTTTATTTAGTACAATACTTATGATAACATGTTTATTGCTTATTCCATGTCCTGCTGTGCAATGAGACACATGAGACAGTAAATATGGAATTAAATGCCAATAGGTTGCATCTTTGTAAACACATAAAAAGCAAAATGGCAGAGAGCTCTTGAGTCCTGCTGATTCCTAATTGTCATCTGTGGCACACTTTATTTTAGATTGCTTTAAACCAGCATATCCCTTAATAAACCCCGAATACCTTTTCCCTAAGAAAAAGAAATGATTTTCTTCCCCAAAATTCTGTTCCTTTTCTTAGAACTGATTTGACAGTATCATATGCTTAATAGAATAAGCCAAGAACTCTGCTAGGAATCTAGCTTTAATATAACAGTTCCTTTAATACACCAGGCCATGCCTCAGTGCCTCATCAAAAGGGTACTATGGGCAGTAACTCCTCTATACTTTTTTCAGTAGAAACCAAATTTTAAACACATTCATCTGGATTCTCCTTAGATTTGACCCCAGCTTTTCAGCTCTTATTTTATTCATTCTGCTGAAGTACTTGTCCTTGGTTCTAACCAGATTTTATTTTTACTTGGTTGTACACTTTCAATTCAATTTGAAAAGCATTTATTAAGTGCCTAAGAGAAGAGTCAAAGATGACTGCAATATCATAAATGTGGATGAATGGGAAGGTAATAGCACCCTCAGCCAAAGCAGAGGAGTTTGGAAGTTGGGCAGCTTTATGGTAAAAGGCAATGAATTCTGCTTTGGAATAATGATGATTCTGATATGTTGATTATGCGTTCAATTGGAGCTATCCATCAGAAAGTTAGAGATACTAGATGAGAATTAAAAAAAGAAATTAGGGATAAATATACAGATTTGTTCAGGAAAGATAATTGAACTCAAGAGTGATGGTAAGATCACCAAGAGAGATTATGTAGATAGGAAAGAGTGAGGGGGCCTAGTTCAGAGCTTTAGAGAATACATACATTTCGGTGGCTAGAGACTTATAATTATTATTAAGTGTACAATATTTGTTTGGTGCCTTCATAACAACTTAACTACTCCTTGAAATGGAAAGGCAAAGAATATTCTGAAGGAGTGCTCACATAGGTAAGGGACCTGGGAAACAACAGTGCTTTGAAATTAAAAGAAAAGAAAATAACTCAGTGAAAGAAATCATTAGTGTAAAATGTTAAAGAATGAGGAATAAAATGCAAAGAATCTATTACACATTTACTATGTACCAAGCACTACAAATACAAATAGAAAAACAAGTAGCTAACATTATAATTGAAGAAAATGACAAATACAAGATGTTTCAACTACAAGACACTTGGAACAATGAGAGAGTCCTTTAGGAGCAGTTATTAAAGAGCAGATAATAAGACTGGATAGCCCTCTATCTTACTGGAAAAATTATAGCTGGTAAGTCATAGTAAGCTGGTAAAATATAATAAAAATAATTCGACCTTTCTCATATAGCTTTGTATTGATTTTGTATATTTTTTCTATTTACTTGTCTGCATATGAGTTGTTTTCTCTTACTAGAATGTAAGTTTATGTCTTTGTGTCCCTAATACCTAGTGCAGTGGTAGTCATATTTTAAGCCTTTAACATATTTGTGTAGATTATTAATTTTTGTCACACAAAAATAGGGTTCCTACAAGATCTAAAAAATTCCATTGTATGAAAACCTAGTCCTGCTAGGAACTTTTGCATTCAATAATAGATTCTTACTAATTACCAAATAGCAAACTGCATATTTACATAGGTAACATATTTAATATATATTTTTAAAATAGAGGACAAAGTGAACAATGGATTCACTTACTTGAACGAATCACTTAGCTCAAACATGTCTAATTTTTTTTAACTATTAAATATTTTTTAAAAGCCTCTCAACCTTTTCCTACTTTCATGAATATACATTTTTCTAACTTTCACTATACTTACCAGTCCCTTGGAATGGATATATATCATGAGATTATATCCCTAATCTACACTTAATTTATTTATACACTCTAATGCTCTCTATCATCTATCAATCTAAATGTGTAGAATGGAATTCCTTTGATAATACTAGTAAATCAAAGTGATAAATATTCATTGAGTCATGGGGGATGGGAAGAAATCAGAACAGGATGCTTAATCTGTAAGAAACAAAAGGGATTCCAATTCATTGTTACACTCTTTCTCTTCCAAAACTGATCACAGTTAAACGTATAAAATAGGCAGAATTTGCCTTTAGTGTTAAGAGTTACTACCTAATTACTAAAGACTGATAACACTCCCCTTTCTACTGCCCTTTTGTGTGAATCATTCAGTTTATATAAATCCTTTTTAGTGGCTCATGACCTCGAGTAATGCATTTTCCCCATACCATTCTTTTCTTTTAGATTGATACTCATCACCCAGATGTTGAATAACTCAGTACTGGAATTTTGGGCCCCTAAAATTCACAAAGATTACTTTATGATTGTGTGTGAGGGAGGGCTATGGGCTATGGGTCATTAGAAACAGTAACCACATGAAGAAAAACATTGGTGTTTTGGATTATTGATCATAAGGAGAATCAACTCTCTTGAGGTGTCAAGGTTCTGGGAAAGTCATCCAAGTCATTAATATCCTGCCGTGCACTTGTACTTGGTGCAGCCTAGCAGAAAAGCACATGCTTTATTAGCTTCCATGCCCTACTGGAATTGGCCCCTGGGATAATAAAATTTTAGGAGAATTAAAAGAACTCCCTTTCCTCTTGAGAAAATGCAAATATAAGGAATCCGCAGCCTATAGACCTAGCTATCAAGGGCATAGGTTTTTCCTAATATAATCTCATTTGAATTCTGTGGAAAATTGTCTGGTTTTTTTTATAACCAAAGGACAGAAATGCTAGAATTAGGTGAATGTTGCACTCATATTTCAGTTTTACAAAAAATAGAATAATTTTATTGGAATTAGAATGAGTTAGACCATTCTAATTACAGAGCACTTAGGTTATCTTTGGATGCAGTGAAATTCTCATTTTACTACAGAACTATATGAATATAGATTTTGAGCTGAAAGGGCCCTTGGAGACCATCTTGTCAGGCTCCATCATTTCATAGATGAGGTAACTGAGACCCAAAGAGATTAAATGACGTGCACATTATCACAGAAGTATAAATGACAGAAATGGGATTTGAACTTACTTCTTCAAACTACAGATCCACCACTCATTCCCCAGAGCCTCTTTCAGTAGAGAGAAGTCTCTCAGTTATTCCACAGTAAGGGCTATGTTATTGATCAATTTTGAATTGAAATAATTGGCCTATATGGTTTCTTCTAAATCTACTACTCTGTAATTATGGGGTTTTATTTGCTTTTTTATTTATTTTTTTGATGCTTTTTTTCCTACCAAGACTGTCAAATGTTTTAGGACTTTAAGATACGAGGTTGATTATGGCTGCCCTGACTGGTCAGTAGGAATTGACCAGGGCATGCACAAGTTCTATAAGTGGTCACTTCACCAGTTAAACTCTGATGGCTCTGATATCCTAGCTTCCTTTTATGAGCAATTTTTGCTTGCCTTTAAAATTCTGAGTCTATATTTCCTCCATCAAATTGGTGCAAGCCCTAAACAGCTTTCAATACTAAATCTCTTGAAGGCAAAGGCTTTAAGAATGATTTTTTTTTCAATTTGCAAGAGACCTTTAATGGGTTGAAGGAATGTAAAGTTGTACTCATTGAGTAAGTGTCCAGAAGAGAGATGGTGAAGACCCTTGAGTTCATGATGCAGGAGAATGGTTTGAAGAAACTGACTGTGTTTTGCCTGGAGAAGACTCATTGGAGATATCTGCAGGACTGTCGAGTGGATGAGGGATTAAACATAATTTTTGTGTTTTAGAAGGAAGAATTGAGAGCAATGTGAAGTTGAAAGGGTCACATTTGGACTTGATGCTAGGGAAATTTTCTTGTGCAAAAATGGAATTTATTTCCTCAGAAAGAAATGTCTATTTGGAGGTCTTCCCCCAGTGCATGGATCACAAAAATGTCAGATGTATCTTTACTATTTGACTGGATGGTTGGTAAAATCACTCAAATTCTGTGATTATGTGATTAGAATCTGGCATTTTGGAAGGAAGTTTCTAGCTCAGTAACACATGGAACCAAAAGATAACTTCTTATTATAATTCTTAATGGTAACATTCAATTCTTAATAGTATCCATGAAGGATATGTAAGCTATATATAGGATGACCTTGGAACAATTATTCTGGTTTTATTATGAAAGAGAGGAAAGAAGGGGAAGGAAGTAAATGGTAGAAGTATGTAGTGAAAGAAAGAAGATGGGAGATGAAGAGGAGAGCAGGGGTACAAGGAAAGAAACACAGAGAGAGGGTGTACTACCTGTTTACCTCCTTCCCCATATCTTAGAACTTGGCCATATGAATTGGTCTATTAAACTACTTTTTCTGTCCTACTTCCCACAACTCTCTCAACAAAACTCTCTGGTAAAAAACTTGGAATATGTATTCATAAAATCCCACTGGTTTGTTCCTGGGATTACTTCCCAATTCCAAATGTCGTCACAACAATAACCACTTGGCCCTGCCACAGTCATTGTGGTACAGCTGAGACATTGCTGGCCACTCTTGGCTTCTTCACTTGATGCAAGACCAAAGCAAAATGAATCTCCTAATTCCTCAGCCCCTAGCCCAGAATACAGCACAATGTAACATGTGCCTTTTAAAATTTGTCCGTAATTCATAATACAAATGGTGAGACTGTCCCAAAAGATAAGAAGAAATAGCAGCAATATGTCTGGCCAATATGGGAAATACTTTAAATACTCTTCAGGTACGTAAGAGAGTAAAGTAGAGCAGTGGCACAGTGATTTCAGGCCTTGAATTAGGCTTGACTTCAAATCATACCTAACACCTTTGCTAGCTATCTGACTATGGTCAAGACACATAATCTCTCTCTGCTTAAGTTATTTTTCTGCAAAAATGGAGATAAGAAAAATAACAGGATTGTTGTGACTACAAAATGAGATAATGCATGTAAAATATTTTGCAAAATACACTTTACAAATAGTAGATATTATTAATTTGCACCACAAAGCTACAGAAGCACTGAGATGTTAATTTATTTTCTTTTAAATATGCCACTATTGCTCAGGATTTTAATAGTAAGAAATCAAAGATATGTACATTACAGTACTCTCGAATTAGACTTTACTGATAAGAAAAATCTAGAAACTTGACAGTTAATAAATTTTACAATATTATGAAAATATGGATAGCTTTTCAGAAGACGAAAATGATAATACTCTCTGGGAGTGTTTGAGGCCAGCAATGTGGAAAAAAAGACAAAATTCTTTTTGATTGGGGCACACAAACAAAAAAGAAAAATCCTAGCATTTCCCCATGAGCATAATTCAGAAGAGATCCAAAGCTTCAGAAACATATACCCTAAAAATAAAATAGAATGAAACATTCTTTAAATGTTAAATAGAGCCAGCTTTCACCAAAGCACACATCAGAAACACATAATGAAAAAAAAAATCATATGGTATTTGATGAAAGCAAGTATTTCCTTTGATATTAGGGTATTTGTTGCTGTTTTTGACATATGGCAGGTATTCTGGTATCTGACTTCAGGTTTAAGTGGTTATTTCTCTTTGCTTATAATACTTACATACAAGAAAACATGGCAGGTGGAAAATGTATATGCATGCTGCTTAATGAAGGCTTACCATCTGCTGAAAAGTTCTTATGTTCAAAAGCAAATGGTCCCAAGACAAAATGTATAATATGGAATTGCTGTGATTTCATTTTAAATTTCTTATTTTTCTATATACAGAGTGAAAAAGATACATAATATCTACCTCTGGTATGTCTAGTTAGCAAACATAGACCTAGTTATTAAACTGCCAACACTTTATGAGAATCCTAGGATGTTAGAATTAGAATGGAACCATAGAACCATTTTGTTTAATCCTCTAGTTTTTGAGAAAAGGAAAACTAAAATTGGGAAAAATTCAAGTTATTTTTCTTTTAAATAAATTTATTTAACTTTTTACATTCATTTTCACAAGATTTTGGGTTCCAAAATTTTCTCCCCATTTGTCCCCTCCCCCTCCCCAATACACTGGACATTCTAATTACTCATATCACCAATCTGCCCTCTCTTCTATCATCCCTCCCTTCCCTTACCCCATCTTCTCTTTTGTCCTGTAGGGCCAGATAACTTTCTATTCCCCATTACCTGTATTTCTTATTT
>JAQQSK010011017.1:0-12450 GCA_028658325.1 Potorous gilbertii | reverse complement strand
GTGGGGGCAGGGCCGCCTCTCAGGCTCAGTTCCCTCAGGGGGGTTTATACAGAGATCCTTTGTAGTGGAGCTGGGGTGGAGCTCCAGCCCACTCTGGGAGTCTCTGGCTGAGCTGCCTCTGTCCCTGGCCAAGCTGCCTCTGCCTCTGCCGCAGCGGCCGCCTCCCAGGGGGTCCGAGTCCCGGAGATCCCCTGCTCCCCTCTCAGCCCGTCTCTCTCACTGACCTGTGCGTCTGTGGGTGGAGGGACCTTCCCGGGTGCTGGAGATTCAGGTCCCTGATGCCTGCTGGGCTCTGCTCACTCCTCTCAGTGCCACGTGGCTGGGGCGGGGGAGGGGAGCGCTCGGCTGGGCAGGACTCCGCTCCCGTCTGGGGCACCTTTGCGGTCGGTTTTTCAGGGCTCTCTGCAACGGAAATCTCCTTCACTGTGTTGCTGCGTGGCTTCCACTGTTCCAGAATTTGTCAGGAGTTCTTTTTACAGGGAATCTATGGGCTGTGAGTTCGGACCTAGCATAGGTGAGTCTTTCTACTCCACCATCTTGGCTCCCGGTTAGCTTTCCTCTTTAGTTTTGCTGCTATTCAATCATTTCAGTCTCTTCAGGACCCCTTTTGGGATTTTCCTGGTAAGGATGCTGGAGTAGCTTGCCATTTCCTTCTCCAGCTTATTTTACAGATGAGGAAGCTAAGGTAAACACCATATCACAATAACCTAAGTATTTGATAATATTAACCAAATATTGATAATAACCTAATATTGATAAGATCCAAGCTTAAGAACTCACTATTCAACAAATGCTGCAGGGAAAACTGGAAGGCAGTCTGGCAGAAACTAGGCATAGACCAACATCTCACACCATATACCAGGAAACAAAATAGGTAAATGATTTAGACATAAAAGATTATGTCATAAGCAAATTAGAGGAGTATGGGGGGAAATTGCCTGTCAGATCTAGGGATAAGGGAAGTATTTATGTCCATACAAGAGATAAAAGGCTCATGAGAAGTAAAATGGATAATTTTGATTACATTAAACTTTAAAAGTTGTTACACAAGCAAATCCAATATAGCCAAAATTATAAGGAAAGCAGAAAATTGACGGAAAAAAACTTTTATTTCAAGTTTTTCTGATAAAGGTATCATTTCTCAAATAAAAGGGAACTGAGGTAAATTTACAAAAATAAGAGCTATGACACATTTCATAACTGGTCAAAGGATAAGAGCAGGCAATTTTCAGAAGAAAAAATCAAAGCCATCAAACATTATATGAAAAAATGCTGTAAATCACTAATAATTAGAGAAATGCATATTGAAAAAACTGGTTGTTTAACATGATAGAAAAGGAAAATGACAAATGCTGGAAAGGATGTAGAAAAATAGATACATACTAATGCACTATTGGTACAGAACAATTTGGAATTATGCCTAAAGGGCTATAAAACCCACACATACTCTTTGACAGTACTATTGCTAGTAGATCTGTATCCCAAAGAAATCAAAGAAAAAAGCATGCATATGTATGAAAATATTTTAGCAGCTCTGTTTGTGGTGGCAATGAATTGGAAATTGAGGAGATATCTATCAATTGGGGAATGACTGAACAAATTGTTGTACGTGATAGTAGTGATGAAAGTGTTATAAGAAATGATGAAGGATGGTTTCAGAAAGTATTATAAGAAATGATGAAGGATGGTTTCAGAAAATCCTCGCAATACAAACTGATGCAAAGTGAAATGAGTAGAACAAGAATGCGATATTCCATGAGAATTTCAAAGGAAACAGTGAAAAATGCTATCAACTTTAAGAGAGAGAGAGCTGATGAACTGATGCAAACTGAAGTATATTTTTCATTTTCTTTTGTAACATGACTAATATGGAAATATGTTTTACACAATTTCACACATATAATGGGTGTCATATGCCTTGCCTTCTCAATGGATGTGGGGGTTAAAGAGAGGAAATTTGGAACTGAAAATAAAAATTTAAAAAGAAATGAGATCAGATGTTCTCTGACTTCCAAAGTGAAATAAACTAATCTGATAAACCACCCTGAAAAACAAACAGACACTGTGGTTAGCCTGCCAACCAAAACCCAATGCTAATTGGGGTGTACTTAATAGAAAAGTATTTGGGAGGAGGCAACTGAGGAAAAAACAGCCTCAGAAAAGAGAGAGACCTAACACTGAGATGCTTTGTCAGTGTGCTGTCTTTGGTTAGGGGCTCAGAACTAAAAAGATAAGAGAATTAGAAGTTATTTCACATAATTCCTCAGAGCAGAAGTGGTTTTTTGTGTGTTTATTACACCAAGAGCCCCATTTAATGAATCAGTAATAGGGCTAAGGGAGCTAAAGAGAAGAAGATGCCACCAGGTGGGGTTAATGTGAAATAGTCTCTCCTCTACCTCCCACTCTGTAGGGGCTTAGTGCACTTTTCTGTTCCAAGTAATTCAGACTGAGAGGGGAAAAGGCTGAAAGCTTCAGCAGGTAGGCAGCAGTACCCCAGATAATGACTGCATGCCCCCTCCTACTCCTGCTGCCCCTCAGAGATCTGGAGGAAGGTACTACAGGTACATAAGGTCTCTCTCTAGCCCTGTTCTTCCACACCTTTCCTGCTTCAGCAGAACCTTTATCCTAACAGTCATCCTGGCTCTAAGGTTTAATGACTAGGAGCCATTCCCACAATTCTTCTTTCCTCTTCATTCCCCCTAGTTTTGGATTAAACAGGCATTGCCTAGGGTATTGACTCTGCCACCATTAACAAGAAAAGGAGATCCCGAACTAAAACTTCCCCCATTCTAGGAAGTAGCAGCTGGCATTTTGTGGCAATGCCAGTCTGTGGTTAGTAAACTGAGTTAGCTACAGAAGCAGAGAATGGTAGCAGACCTATACTTCCTGACATCACCCTCTCTTGCATAGATGGGCAGGAGTAGGGAGGGTTAGGTTTTGGCCTGAGCCTTCTACCCAATTTAGTATTCTTAAAATTTGACATCCCCTAAGTAAAAGTCCCTATTTTGCCCTGGTCATCTCTCTCAGTCTCTGTGTCTTTGTCTTTGTCTCTCTGTCTCTCTCAGTCTCTCTGTCTCACACACACACACACACACACACACACACACACACACACACACACTCACACACACACACACTCACACACAGTATCTTAAGTTAGAAGACATCATTCTCCTCATGGATTAGTTGGCATAGCATTTGGCAGTAAACATTTTTAAAAGCCACAGATGAGAAATGATGGAGTCTCTCTTCATTCCAAAAGACAAGATGTTCTTAGGAGCAGATTTCACATCAAATGAGATGGCTAGTCATATACCAAATTCAATAGAATTGTGTAGACTCGGGGAGAGTAGCTATTTGAACAATTTCACCATCTGAATAATACATCCTGAACAAAAGAGGAAGGGGAAATGCCAAGGATCATAATCTAAGCTTGTTTATTGAATGAAACTAATTAATATCATGCTTATTATGATGCAGCTAGAGACAGCTGGATAGTTCTCATAATGTTGATGGAAGTGTTTGAATAGCTCCTGATTTTATAGGCTACATTTTGGCGATTAACAATCTTTACTTAGGTTTACTAAATTTCAGGTGATCTAGAAGGGAAACTGGGGATTGAGGAAGAAGATTTTAGTTTGGACCCAACTTATATAAACTAACTGTTGAAACAAATCTTTCAAGAATAATTTAAATTCCCTTTTCCATTGTTGTAACTACTAAGGATCAAAAGCCTAATGTGAACTCCTTCGTGCATCTTTCTGTAGCTTACTGGAGAAAGATCACACACAGATTGACACATTCAAAGGTATCTGAAGTCTGCTTAACCCTAAATGGATTTGTAAGGTATACCAGGTTCGTGTGGTTATACCTGAAAGAACCATAATGTTCAGTAGATATCTATAAACATACCCATATATGTAAGACTATACTATGCTTATTTCTACCTGTCCTCTGTTTCTCTGAAGATGGATGGCATCTTCCTTCATAGGTCCAAGTCTTTCCATGTTTTTCTAAATCATGTTCATCATATCCTACATAATAGCAACATTCCAACCCAATCACATCCAATCTGAGAGATAGTCTATGAAAGATTTTCCCTCAGTTTTCTGCATTCCATCTATTCTTCATTACATAGGTTTTATTTATACAAGGAAATTTTAATTTAAAATAATTGAAATTATTCTTTTTTACATTTCAACAATATTTTTCCTTATGATACAGCTTAAGGTATAATACTCCTAAATCTACTTCCTTTATACCTTTTCCCCTAGTTTCTTTGAAGTTCTTGACCTTTTGTTCTTCCAAATGAATTTCATTATTATTTTTTCTAACTAAGTATAATAATTTTTTAGTACCTTAATTGGGATGACATTGAATAGATGGATTAGTTAGGTAGAATTGTTATTTTAAAAATTATATTGACTTTACCCATGAACAATAAAATTACTTCAATTATTTAGATCTGAGTTTATTTGTATAAAAAACATTTCAAGCTTAATATATTAAATGTTCCTGTGTCTGTTTTGGCTCAGATATTTTACGTGGTCTAAAATAATATTGAATAATATTGCTGATACACAGTGTAGTTTCTCTATTTTCACTGTTGATTAATTCTGCTTTAACTGTAACTTTGGGATCAATGATCCTTGCCTTTTTTTACATAATAAATTCTACTCCTGCTCTTTATTTTATCTGTGTGGGTATCTCTCATTTTAATGCTTCCTGAAAGCAACATATTGTTCAGTTCAACTTTTTAATCTGTTCTCCATTTCCATTTCATGGGTAAATTCATCCTATTCACGTTCTAAGCCACAATTACTTGTATATTTTCTTTCTCATCTATTTTTTCATTCTTTTGATTTTGTTTTATGATTTCTTGATATCTTAGAACATCATTAGCTTCCTCTTGCCTAATTCTAGTTTTCAAAGAATTATTTTTTTCCTTTAGTTTTTGATTCTCTATTTCAAGTTGATTGATTTTTCATAATTTTCTCGATTTTGTGGACTGCTGCTATTTTTTCTAATTTTTTCTTAATCTCTCTTCTTTGATTTTTAAAGTTTTTTTAAAAGTTTTTCCCAGAACCCTTTTTGTACTTGGGACCATTTGATGTTTCTTATTGAAAAAGGAATGGCTTTTTTTAGCTGTATTGTCTTTCTCTGAATATGAACCCAGATCTTGTCTATTCCCATAGTAACTATCTATGGGTTCTTTCTCCTTTACTTACTCATTTTTATTGGTTTTATTTTGTTTTTGGCAGTTATTGGTGTAATCAAGTTGTAGTCCCAAGATATGCGCAATGATGCCCCAAGTCTCAGGTTCTTCTTACTGTTATTTCCTGGAGTCTATCTCCGGGTTCAGTGATGATCCCTCCTCTCCACTCCTAAACCACACCTAAGGCCTCCAGCCACAGTCCCACAAATCATCTTGTTCCCTACAGTCCCTCTGGGGGCTGCAAACCATAGCTGTCTTCTCTGCCCTGGAAGCAAAACCAGGGACTCTGCTCACCTGCAAATGCCCACAGCCAGTAGGGTCCCCACTCTCACTACAGCACTCAACAGGTATGTGCTAGCTCCTTCTCCCCGCAGCCACAGCCCAGGTCACATCTGGTCTGCATAGCTGTGCTTGGCATCCCTTGATAGTGGAAGCACCTTCAATATTCTCCTGTTCAACCATCAGACCCCCACAATGACTGCAAAATGAAAGTTTCTAAGGCTGTCTGCCCCTCAACCCAGCCGCCTCAGGGCTTGCTGTTTGTTGATTTTGCAGCCTTGACTTAGAGTATTTTCACTTCACTCAGGACCACTTCCATCCCTGGAGGTTAGGTCTTTCTCAGATTATCTGAGGAGGACAGCTGCTTTACTCCATTTATTTCTGCTTCTCTGAGGCAATGTTCTGTCTTTTTTTGAGAAGGAAATTTGCAAAACCAAAAGCTTTCTGAACTACTCTACTATCTTCTCAAAATCCTCTCCCCTATCCCGTGTGATTATTGTTCATGTCCATGTCCTCCCAAAGATTCCCACAGGAGTCAATTCAATAATCTGAATGAAGGTGTCGTTGCAAGAACAGCAGAGGAACATTGGGGCGCTTGTCCCTTAACCACTGCTCTCGCCACCTGACCAGCCATCTTCTCCTCCTTTCATAACTTCTTTGATGGCATCCTTGACCCCTTTTCTTCCTCAGAGTTCCTCACTGGTATATGCTACAGCCTGCCCACTTTCCATGTGACTTTCCATTGCCCTTTCTGTTGATGCTCATCTTTGGTTCTTCTGAGGAACTACACTAGTAAAATGTTTCTATTTAAAAGATGGGTCTTTGTTGTTATGGGAAGCTTGAGATCAGTAAAAGTGCTTTGCAATTTCCAGAAAGCAATAGAGCCCCTTTAATTCTGGGCCCGTATTGTGCATCTGTATTGTCTGTCCCAAATGTAGCCACCGTTGGACAAGCACTGTAGGGAGTTCATTCTGATGCATGTTGGAATCTGGACAATAGGCATTTTCCATCCATTTGCCTTTTCTGTGTGGATATGCAAGCTAAAATCCTTTGAGTGATTGCAATTTTCTTCCAGGAGATGCTGCAGTGTCTTGGGGCTTGATGCAATCAAGATGATCTCTTCTGTAAAGAGATGCATCTGAAGAACCTGACCATCTACTACAGGGAATTTCTTTTCAACCTGGACTCTGGACTTAAGGAATATATCAAATGCTTTAGTAATTTTCTCCTCAAAATAATACAATGAATGAATGAAGCATTTATTAAGCACTTATTGTGTGCCACTTTGCTATGTTCTGAGGATACAAAAAAGGCAAAAAGAGTCCCTGTACTCAAAGAGCTCATATCCCAGTTGGGAATACAGCACAAGAAAAATTGTTCATATAGGAGGCAATCTTAGAGGGAAATTAGATGCCCCGTCAGACTCCTGAGGAAGGTGGGATTTAAGCTGGATCCTGAGAAATCTTGGAATTTCAGGAATTGGAGGTGAGAAGGACATACATTCCAGGTATGAAGGACATCCAGTGAAAAGACACAGAAGACGATGGAATGCTATGTAGAAGAAGAGCAAGAAGGCTGAGGTCACTGGATGTTAGAGCAGGTGGAAAGAGGTAAAGTATAAGAAGAGATGAGAGTTAGGAAGGGGTCAAGTCAGGAAGGGCTTGAAAAGTCAAAGATTTTTATATATGATCCCAGGGCAACAGGGAGCCACTGGATTTTATTGGGCTTTAGAAAGAACAACTTAATAGCTAATTGGAGTGGGGAGAGAAGGGAGCAGGGAGACCAACCAGAAGTCTGTTGCCATAGTCCAGACATGAGATAATGAGGGCTTGAACTAGGGTAGTGGCTATGGGAGTAGAGAGAAGGGAATATACATGAGCGATATTGTAAAGGTAGAAAAGACAAGACATGGCCTCTTCAATGAGAGAGATTGAGTGAGGAGTGGGGGAAGACACCAAAATTCCAAGCCTGAATGATTAGAAGGATGGTAGAGCCCTTGAAAATAATAGAAGTTCACAAAAGGAAAAAGTTTGGCAGGAAATATAATGAGATTTATTTCGGAAATGTAGAGTTTGAGATGTCTACATGACATCTAGTTCAAGATGTTTAAGAGGCCGTTAGTGATGGAAGCCTAGAACTCAGGAGAAAAGTTAGGGGGTGGATTTGTAGATGTGAGTCATGTGCATAGAGATGATACCTGAATCCATATGAACTGATGAAATTACCCAGCAAGATAGTTTAGAGGGAGAAGAGAATATTTCCCAAATCAGAGTCTTGGGGGATGCCAAACATTAATGGGGGTGAACTGAAAAAGGATCCAAAAGGAGAATGAGAAGAATCTACCCCCAACAAAAGAAGCCTTCTTCTAGGTCTTTCAACATTTCATTGTTGCCAGGCATCACTCAGATTTCCCTCTTCTATCCTTTCCTCTACCTACATGATTAACTCACTCTCTCTTCTGATCATATATCTCTATAATGACAATCTCTTTCTTTGCCTTTTGGATGCAAGGCATTGCTAGTAAAATGTTGTAGGGTACCTAACACTTCCTGTATCCCTTCTTCATTGTCATTTGGGCCAGAAGCAATTTTGATTCTTCAGATCTTGTCATGTTCCATGATATTCCCAAGTGTAATTCAGTTAATTACCAGTTTCTTATTCAACTCTGGATCTAGCTTAACTGTATAGTTAGGTAGTGCAGTGGATAGAGTGCTGGATCTAGTATTAGGAATACCTGAGTTCATATCCAACCTCACCCATTTACTATCTGTGTGACACTGGGCAGTTAATTTAATTTGTCTCTATCTGATTTTATCAGTTGTAAGATGGGGATAATAGCACCAAATTCTTAGGATTGTGAGGTTCAAATGAGATATTTGTCAAGTGTTTTACAAACCTGAAAGTGCTATCGAAATGTTAACCATTGTTGTTTTGTGTACTTGTAAGCACCCAGTTGCTCTCAGATTTGTGTCTAGGGATCAGATTTGTATAATATAGCTCCCATTCATAGTTAGTAAAAGTCTCTAAAAATGGACTGGGGAAGGGGGTAGGGGGAGGAGCATGGATTTTAAGTTACCAGTCCTGAGCTAGGAAAAGTCCCTCTCTCCTGTGTGACTTTCAGTGTACCCTCATGATGCAATCCAAGGAACACTAGGTAGTGTAAAGAAAAGGCCTCTAACAGGTATTTATGAGAAATAATATTAAATCTGGCTAAATCTGGCAAATGTATTCTTTAACACAATTTTTAAAATACATAATTAAGAGGAAGTAAGGGGGTGGAATAGGGACAATTAATCATTGTTTTTCCAGTGGGTTTGTTTCTCTCAGAGATCCTACTATTGGAGCAAACCTCTGAAATGAAAAAAATGTAATCACACACCTCTCTACATTTCTATTTAGATTTCATCCCTCACAGTCTTGAAGAAAGTAATTGCAGATTGACAGTAGCTTCTGTCACAATCATACTGTTGCCATAGGAAACTGCCTCCTCTCCCTTCTGCTCACCTCATTCTTAAGAGTCCCAAAACTCCCACCCACCACAGCTGTACAGATGAGCTTACATCAATTTCTTCTTTCTCCAAATGTCATGCTCTGATTCTAACCCTCTCCAGAGGCTGTTACATATATTGACTGAATGAATGAGGTACCCATCCAATTGTATGCCATAGTCTGGACAATAGGCATTCTTCATCTTCTTTATTATAATAAAAACAGTTTGCTCCAGGACATACTTTCTAAGAAAATAAGTTAACTCTGTCTTTGCTTTGTTAAAACTTTTTAGGACTCCAGGAAAGCAAAGTGTCATTTATTCTCATATATAATAAAAAAATAAAAAGGCTGCATTTCAATTTTTTTTTTTTACTATTGATGGTGAAGGCATTATTAATGAGTTGAAGAAAAAAATTCACAACTACAGTTGCCTAGCTGGAGCATGATGAATTGGTGGATAGGCAAATAAGTTTTTTTAAAATTCTAAGCTAGGAAAAGTTGATATGAAAAGTATAAATATAAATATACAATCCAGTGATGTAATAGTAATTTTTTCTGACTAAACTTCCTTTTAATCAAGAACAAGCAGGGAGGATATGACTTACAGTCAAAATATTTTATTTGGGTCCCATTAAGGAAATTGATGTATTTCTCAAATTTCTGTATGTGCAAGACATAATACAGAAATAAAGAACCTACTTGCGTAACTTCACTGATCTGTGTATTTCACAGATGGGTGAACAGAATCTTTTTTGTTCTACAATACTAACAGGAATGGAGAGGAGGACCTGGTTACTATTAGAGAAGTCAGCAGAGAGAGATTTAATGTTCTAATAAAAATAAATGAAACAAATTATAATTAGCATGCTTCACTTTTTTCACAGGCATTTTGCATAGGTGCAGTTTCCTTTTGCTAAAAGTATATTAAAACAGACTTTTCCCAACGTCATTGTTTAAAGAATTGGATCTTGACGATTTCTGGAATCCTCAGCATACTGAATTTTTGGTCTTAAAAAATCATGGCTCCAGTTTGGAACTTGACATTATGAGTATGACTGAATTGTCCTGAATTGAAGAAACTTAATTGAACTTCTTTGTGATAGACCAGAAATACCTCTTCTATCATTTACCAACCATTCAAATGGATCCCTGTGACTCATCTAAGTACATTTTGTGCTCCTGCATTATAGGACCTGCTTTCATTGATTTGCTTTGGTTTTTAATATGTTTCTCAGTGACCCAATGAGAATCTGAGCACCTGTCATGCATAAATCTCTTAACAAGGCACTGATTGAAGGATAAAGGGAGACAAGGAAGCAAAGGTAATGTCCCTGCACTCAAAGTGCATGCAATTTAGTTAGGGATACAAAACACATTCATAAAATGCTACATAAAAATAAAACCATCTCTCTGATTCAGGAACCTCTCACCTGGATCATTTCAATAATTTTCTAATTGCTCTTTCTGATTTCATCCTGTCCCCTCTCTAGTCTACCCTTCCTGATAATACTAGATTAAATTCTTTTAAAGCACACATTTTATCACTTAACTCCTCTACTCAAGAGTGCCAGTACAATAAACACTGGATTTGGAGCCAGAGGACCATGGTTCCAATCATGGTTGTGCCCTTTACTGCCTTATGACTGTGGGCATGTTGCTTGATGCCTCTGGGCCTCAGTTTCCTGACCTGTAAACTGAATACATTTGGTTAGGTGATCTTTAGGGTTCCTTCCAGTTCTAAATCTATGGTTTATAATCCTGTTTTCCTTCAGTGATACTTCCTACCAAAGAAACTGTTCAGTATGGAACTCGAGAATGAGAATTTAGGTTCCTTGAGAGAAATCTGGCAATGACTAAACGTTTCACTTTTGTATTTGCACTCCCAGCCATCGTTATGCCTGTCACATAGACTCTTAAAATAAATTCTTGTTCATTCATTCAACATCCTCTATGATCTGGCTCTGACCTAGATTTTCAGCTTTACCTCTTTCCTACTACTTTGTTTTATGTCACTCCATTGGATACTTCTAATTCTCGGGACCGGAACTTCATTCTCCCATCCCAGTGCCTCCATTCTGTATTGTGCTCATGCTGTTTGTCTGCAATTCCCTCACCTTAATCTGTTTGAACCCTATATAATTTCTAAGGTCTAGCTCAAATACCTTTTCTGTGAAAACTGTCATGATCCTAATTTCCTATCATAGATTCTCACATACACTTCTCTACCAACACAGCACAGTGTGTGTCACATAGTAGGTGCTTTATAAATGTTAATTTGAGTTGACCATGAGTGTAGAAGACTGCATATAATGGAAGACTTTCTAGATATGTTGGTTAGTTTTGCTGAATTTATTTTCTCCTTTATTATAACTGTAGTCTTTGAGGTGGAGACAGAGGGTGAGAGTGGGAAATGTAGGTGATGTAAATATAAAAGATATCAATGAAGTTTAAAATTAAAAACAACAAAAGAAAGACATCATAGATATTATTTTCTTGATCACTAATTATTTCCTATAATGCAGAACCACAAAAATTGGTTAGTCTGATGCACAGAGGTCCATTCTGATGGCTGATAAATGATAGAATTGATATTTATGAAATGCCCAAAGTAATCTTTGGCAAATAAGTTCAACTGAGCATTTTAATCCCATACATTTGACATTTGACATCAGTGTAGGCTAAGAAAGATTGAAATGCACCAAAAACAAAAGATTTTGAGTATCTATTATGTGCAAGGTGCTGACTAGGTAAAGTGAAGAAATAAGAAGAAAAGAAGAAAAATAGTTTACATTGATATTTATAATATATTAATATATTTATATTAAAGGTTTGCAAGATCCTTACATACATTATTTCACCTGGTCCTCAAAATAGCCCTATGAGATAAGAAATATTATGATCACAATTTTATAGATGAGAAAAATGAGCCAGCAGCAGCAAGTTCGCAGATCCCTCAACCCACAGGCGCCAAAGGTCTGTGACAGGATTTTTAGAAGGGCCTTCCCATATCTCTGGCCTCAGGCAGTGGCTGCAGAGGCCACATTGGACAGGCAGCAGCAGATCTCATGGCAGCCCCTAGAAGCAACCCAAGACCCTTGCTGGATTGTAAAAATCCCTGAGGGCACTGAGGGAGCTGGTCTTTGTCTCACCCTGCCCCCACAACTTGACTGAATCCCACCCCACCAGTGCTAGCTTGGTGGAACTGGAGGTCAGGTGCCTGTGGAGAGGAAACTCTGCTAAAATTCTGGGCACAAAAATCCTTACCTGCGCCCAGTACATGCTTGATTGTGTCACCTTGGAGGAACTGATATCTTACAGGTCCTCAGAGTATACCCTACTCTTGACAAAGGGCCCAAAAGTCAAGTAACTGGTTGGGAAAATGCCCAAAAAAGGGGAAAAATAAGACCATAGAAGGTTACTTTCTTGGTGAACAGATATCTCCTCCCATCCTTTCAGATGAGGAAGAA
>JAQQSK010011016.1:0-12450 GCA_028658325.1 Potorous gilbertii | reverse complement strand
TTCCAATTAGATATTTTACATTTTCTTCTATCTTTTCATTCTTGAGATTTTGTTTGACTGATTCTTGCTGTCTCATTGAGTCATTAGTTTCTACTTGCCCAATTCTAATCCTTATCAAATTGTTTTCTTCCATTAACTTTTGCATCTCCTTTTCTATCTGCCCAATTTTTCCTTTTAAGGAGCTGTTTTCTCCAGTTAGTTTTTGTACTTCCTTTTCCATTCGACCAATTTTCCCAGTTAGGTTTTGGGTTTCCTTTTCCATTTGACCTTTTAGGGAGTTATTTTCTCCAGTTAATTTTTGAACTTCCTTTTTCATTTGTTCAGTTTTCCTTTTCAAAGAGATGTTCTCATCAGTGAATTCTTTTTTTCAAAATTTTAAAATCGTGGGCCAGTTTATCTTCTATTTCCTTCTTCAGCTGTTCCAGGAGAGCTACTTGTGCTTGCAAGCAGTTCATACTCCCTTCTGAAGTTTCAGATGGAAGTACAGTCTCAGCTCTGACCCCTTGGGTGTTTGTGTTTTGGTCCTTACCCCCATAGAAAGATTCTATGGTTCTTTTGCCCCTCTGTTTTTTCTTGTTCATGATGTTGATTGAGTGTTGTGGCTTCTGGTTCTTTCAGTCAGAAGCTACAGATGTGTGAAAAAGCTAAAAGCAGGTTTTTTTGTGTGTATTTCCTTGATCAGCCCTGGGGTTAGCTTGTTAAGTGGGGGAGGAGTGGTCTGGACACAAGAGATTTCCTCAGCTATACTGAGGCAAAGGCAAGCTCAGGCGATGGTGATCCCAGCTTCTCTATTGTCTTTCTGATTCCTCTGGAGTGCTGAGGCACGCCTAGATGCTAATGCATGTTCCCACTCCTCCTGGGGCTCCTCTCCTGGTGCTGAGGCTTGCCTGGGTCCTAGTGCAAGTATTCTCTGCCCTGAGTCCTCTGTGCTTCCTGTTTGCCTCCACCACATTAGGAGGAATCCCCCTTAGCTATTTTCCTAGCCTCAGGTGTTATGAGACTATTGTTGGCCCCTTTGCTGTTTCTGCCGATCCAGGATTTTTCTGGGGAAATATTGGTTCTTTCATTGTCATCAAGGGGGGAGGAGAGAGCATTTACTGATCACTCTGCTATCCTGGCTTCTGGAAGTTCAAGTAGGTGACTTACTGAAGTTTAATCTTTGGGCTGAAGGTCTCAGGAGCTGCTGCGCTGATATCTGGCACTCGGTGGCTCTCACTGGCTCTGTTTGGCTTGTCTCCTGCCCTCGTGCCACTCAGCCACTTCCGCTCCCCACTCTCAGGTTTCTTGGGTCCCTTCTGCTCCACCACACTGGCCACTCTGCGCTGTGCACTGGGGGCTTACCCCCGCGGAACAGATCCTTCCCGTGGACCTTCCAGTCCAACCTGGGCTCCGAATCCATCACAGTCTGTCTCCCACTGGGTTCCGCACCTCCAAAATTTGGTCAGATTCTCCTTTCAGAGGTATCCGAAGGAGTTTGTCCAAGAGCTTAGGTGAGTTGTTGCTCTCACTCTGCCATCTTGGCTCCGCCTCCCTGAACAAGATTCTTATAGGCCAAATCTACATATTTGATTGACTTTTCTTTTCCCTCAGCAGAAATTTCCCTTGATTCATTTGTGTTCATGTTGGCATGAGTATAAATTCCTTTTGATTTCCATCTTGTTCCAGGCCTCTAGCCCCAGGGTCATGCAGATGATTTTGCCTCTTTCCTAGGCAATGGCAGGTTTAGGTCCTGTACTTTCATGCCACAGTTGCTGTTTACACATCCAAGAGGGTGTGTTCTCCTGCTCTTCCACCAATCATTGAATAGAAAATTGACAGACTCAGGTTCAAACCCCAAGCAAGATATGCTATAGCTGTGTGGCTATGGACACCACTCAACTTTATTTGCTAAATGGAGACAACCTTTCCGGGTTTGGGTTGTCCTTTGTAAAATGTAAAGCACGACAGAGACATGAGTTATTATTAGGCACCCAGCAGGCTCTGCCTGACATCTCTCTGGACTGACTCTGTAGAACAGAAGAGACCAGAGAGCAGCCTCAGTGGTGCCAGCAGTGTGGGCTGGTCTTGCAGAAGGGACTGTAAGAAGATTGATGCACAAGTTCTAGCACTTCAATTCGAGCACTGAGGTTAGATGCAGTCATGCTAGTGATAGTTTCACCGTGTTCCAAGGTCTCTGAAATGCTGCCATGTATGTTTGAAGTTTTTTGTTGAGAGGAGGCCAGTGGGGTCTGGTGAGGACAGACCCTGAATTTGGATTCTAGCCCTGACTCTGCTAAATCACCATGTAACTCAGGTCACTTTGGAGCATGAATGTAGAGAACCTTGAGGGGTTTGAAAGAGCCCCTTGTCAAGAATTCCTCTTCTCCAAGGGAGAATGATAGCTGACTTGAGAAGTTAAGTGACACATTGTTCTCAGGTTCACATCCTTGAATTCAGGTGTTGAAGTTCCAGGAATCAGGGCCCCTGCCATACAGGATAATATTCCAAGAAAAGAGGCCCTGAGGCCTCCCTTGCTACTTATCATGATCTGTCCTGATCTCATGCCTCAATTGCTACCCCTATGGTTTTTTACTCTATAAGCATCCCAACTCCTCTGATTTGTGGCTCAGTATGTCTAGAATAAACTCAGCTTATTCAGACTCCTGTGTCCCGCCTGTCTTTTTATCCTCACTCTATGAGCCCCATAACTGCCCCGGACCTATCCAACTGTGCTGGCCGCAGCATATGAGGACCTGGGTTTAAATTTTAGGTCTATCAGTTGCTAAATGGGTGACCTTGGGCAAGTTTCTTCCATTCTTTTGGCAAGAATAATAACTAGCAACTATATATAACTCTAGATAGTTTGCAAAGTTCTTTATGTGTCTTATCTCATTTGGTCCTCACGACAGACCTGTGAAGTAGGTGTTATTAATAATAACACCTGTCATGTTACGCAGGAGGAAATTGAGGCACAGAGACATTAAGTGAGTTTCTCAGAGCCACACAACCAACTCCAGGTCCAGTGCGCTATTTACTGCACCACCTAGTGACCTACAGTGAGGGGATTGCACTAGATAACCTATGAGATCTCTTCCAGCTCTAAATCCGTGATCCCTTTCTACAGATGTTTCTCTTTGGCAATAATTATAAAAATGAAAATAACAATATAAATGGTGATGATTATGATTAATCTTAGCCCCAGGATGTTTCCAGGACAAATAATGGAGGGTTGTTCCAAACGAAAGCTATTGTTGATTTAGGAAATAATTAACATTAAAGGAAATCTTTATCAACACAGCCTTCTCTTCTCGCTCTAGCTTGTTTAGAGTCTATTGAGTCTAGGTCTAAAGTATTCAAGAACTCTAGTAAATGCACCAGAAAGCAAACCCTTTGACCAGATTTGGAATGAGATATGTATGTTATCCCTACTCATGGAGACTCTTAGGACTCACCCTGAGAAAACTGCAGGCAAGTTGGGGTTGAGGATATTTGATGGGGTCGTGGAGTTGCCATTCTCCATTCCTAACCTGGAATTCTAACACTGTTACGGAGTAGACACAGACCTATGTCAATGTGCGCTTGAACTTGGGTGGGGACAGGTGAAATGGTATCCCAGTTCTGCATGGACAGGCTTTTTATTTCATTTGACTTCTTCCAAGCTGGTGAAAATCATTGCTCACAGTACCTTTGTTCTTCTTCTGCCTTGTTTTCTCTTCTATTTCTCCTCTTTTTCTTCTTTTCTAAACTATCAAAGGACCTCACTGGGTTCCATATAATTTATGTTAGGAATTTTAAGCTTCAAGGAACTAGAATTTCATTGGTATGATTATTTTGTTGTTTATACAGATGGCAAATCTTCTATGCCAAGGGTTCTTAACTGGGAGTAGTCTATAAACTTGTTTTTTAATTTATTGATAACTGTATTGTGACATCATTAGTTTCTTTTGTAATCAAATGTATTTTATTTTATATATTTATTATTCTTAGAAGGGTTTACAGGCTTCATCAGATTGACATGATATACTCATAGCACTAAGAATCGTTACTCTACACTCTAGGAGGGCGTCTACCTGAGTTATTAGGCCTGAAAATTAATGCTCTGTAGTCAAGCTGCTGAAGAATCTTTGAGAGCTTATGTAGCTAGGCCTATCTTTGAACAGATCCCCATAGAGCTACCATGACATTGGAGAAACCAGAGCCATCTTCTATCCCTGATGAGGCAGGACTTTTCATAACAGAAGGATTTTAATGATATTATAATCAAAACACTCTAGCACTGGGCTTGGAGTCAGAGGATCTGGGTATAAATTCTACCTCTGATGGTTACTACCTGTTTAACCTTGAGCAAATCATAACTTCTCTGGGCCTCAGTTTCTTCATTTATAAAATGAAAGATTTGGACTAAATGACCCCTACAGTTCCCCACACCTCTAGGACAATGCTCCTATGAGTGTGTGAGTATTTCATGTCAACTCTGTGATATATGTGGTGATGTATTAAAACAGAATGTTTGATAAACCAGAATATCACATTCCTGACCATTCTGAATCATAGAGCAGTTATAACAATGAGAAATCTTTGAAGGATTCTTATCAGTATGGACGTTTTATGACATAAGCATTGTCTAGCAGCTGGCACTGGAATCTCCATCTTATTGATGGAAGGAAAATTGTAGGCACTGTGAGAAGGAAGTATTTGTTGAAGACCTTAGGCAGAAAGTCAATAGTACAAATGGATCAAAATCTAGTCCTCCAGCTCTCAATCTAGTGGAATCCATAAAGTACCATCCCATTCCCTTCAACAAACAATTTTTAAAATGTTCACTGTGCCAGGTACTATGCTAGGTGCTGAAGATACAAATACTGAAATAATGGTGGTACAGATATTTGTTCAAATAAATGTCAAGTTTAGGTTGTATCAGGCAGGAATCTCAAAGTAATATTTTAGTCTTTTTTGGATTCTTTAAATTGGTCAAATGAAAATTTTTTTAAAATTTTCAATATCTTTGGTTTTATGTCATCTCTATTTCTAAATATACCCCTACTCTCTTCCTTATACATTAATTCTTATTTCAAAAAATAAGAGAGGGGGGGAGAGAGACAGACAGAGAGCACTTCTTGCAAAGCTGATTTTTTCATCAGCTTTTGAGTTCGACAGTACATGAAATGTTTCATACTCACAGTCTCCCATCACCGTAAGGAAGAGAGGGATATGAAGCTTCTGTTCTCTAGGGCAAAGCTGGGTCCAAATGAAAACTTTTAACGATTTGACTAAACCAGTGGGAGACAAAGATGGATTCAGAGCTGGGGAACAGATAGCTCCTTCCAGTCATTGAAACAAATTACCCTAAGGTTAATGTAGCCATAGTCGTAGAAAGAGGACTGAATTTGGAATCAGAGTACTTGAATTCATGTCCCAGCACTGCCTAATATCATCTGTCTGACCTTGGGCAAATCATCTCACCTCCCTAAGCCTCTATTTCTTCACCTGGAAGATGGGAGATTGAACTAGATGATCTCTAAGTGCACTTCATTCTAAACACTTATTAATTGTTGGGGTGTCCTAGAAAAGCAGAGTCCCACCTAGACCAGTTGAGGCTTCCTAGCATTCATCTGTATCCCCAGATCTGCATATCTCCAAATCTCAAGGCTGCAGGAGGCAGGAAATGGGAAGGAGAAGACAAGTCAGGATGTTCCCAAAATTGTTCAGATCCATGCCTGGCACCCTGAAGACAAAGCCCTATCATTCATAATGAACTCTGGACTATGTGATGTGAGGGGAGAAGAGTTAGTCTTTCCAAAGTGTAGCTTTTTCTTTTGTCAGTTTCCCCTGGAAAAGCCAGTTACTGGTTGGAGCCAGGCAGCATTTTGCTTTCATAGCAAACCTGCCTTACTGCATTCTCTGGAGGGGAGGATTAAGGCTAAAAGTGCACAACCATGAGCTCCCCCTTTTCTTCTTCCCACCTCCTTATCCCCCTCCCCAAGCAAGCTCTCTAGTCTCTCAGTCTTCTGCAGGAGACCCATCCTCCCACCTAAGTTTGGAAACATTCCTTAGTCAACCCAGAGCCTTCTGCTCTCAGTCACCTTCCTCCACCCTTTCCTTCCCATTTTACCACCCTCATCCCCACCTGCTGGCCCCCTGATCTTCAGCAGGAAAGGAAACAAGAAGAACAACATTTTAAACCAAATTTATTTTGTTTTCACTCCAGGGCCCCCAGGTCACATTTCTCCCTCGGGACTCTGGTTAAGCCTCCGTCTGGTATCAGCCCCCTCTCATACTTTCAGGGTGGGGTTGGGGGGAGAGAGGGGGTAGGGACAGATTCTCAGCTTGGGGAGGGGAAAGGGGTTCTTCCCTCATCTACTCAGATGGATGACTGTTGATGAATCTGAGTCCTGCCCTTTCCCCTGGGGCTTATGGAGAGCAAGTGGCAAAATCAGCAGCCCAGCCAACTGGGTGGTAGTAAAGGTATGGAAGGCCCTGACAAGGTTGAGTTCCAAGGGCCTGACTAACTCCCATCCTCTCCATCTCCCTCAGCCTGGATTCCTCCTTATCCAGTCTCATCTGTTTGCATTAAGGGAAGCATAGCTTCCAGAAATAAGGAGTCTTTGTACCCTGCCCTGGTCAGAACAAATTCTGGAGTATAGGGTTCAGTTATAAAAGGACATGGATAAGCTCTGGAGTGTCCAGAGGAGGACAACCAGTATATTGAAGGGCTTTAATGTCATGTAAGGAAGAGTTGGAGGAAATGGCAATCTTCAATGTAGAGAAGAGAGACTGGAAAAAATACAAATTGCCCAGATTAACGAAGAGGAAGTTGAATACTTAACCCCATCTCAGAAAAAGAAATTGATCAAGCCATCTATGAACTCCCTAGGAAAAAATATCCAGGGTTGGATAGATTTACAAGTGAGCTTAAAGAACAGTTAATTCCAATACTATATAGACTATTTTTAAACACTGGGGAAGAAGGAGTCCTCCCAAATTCTTTTTATGATACAAATATGGTTTTCCTAAACCAGGAAGGGACAAAACAAAGAAAGAAAATTTTAGACCAATTTCTCTAATGAATATAGATGCGAAAATTTTAAATAAGATTTTAGCAAAATGAATACAGCAACTTATCACAAGAATAACACATGATCAGGTAGGATTCATACCAGGAATGCAGGGCTGGTTCAATATTAGGAAAACTGTTAGCATTATTGATCATATCAACAATAAAACTAACAGAAGCCACATGATTATCTTAATAGATGCAGAAAAGGATTTTGACAAAATACAACACCCATTCCTATTAAAAACATTGGAGAGCACAGGAATAAAGGGATCTTTCCACAAAATAATAAGCAGTATCTACCTAAAACCTTCTGCAAACATTATATGAAAAGTGATAAGCTAGATGCATTTCCAATAAGATCAGGGGTAAAACAAGGATGTCCATTATCACCACTATTATTTAATATGGTACTAAAGATGTTAGCTATAGCAATTAGGCAAGATAAATAAATTGAAGGAATTAGAATAGGCAAAGAAGAAACTAAGTTATCACTCTTTGCAGATGATATGATAATACACTTAGAAAATCCCAGAGATTCAAGTAAAATGCTACTTGAAACAATAAACAACTTTGGCAAAGGTACAGGTTACAAAATAAACCCACACAAATCTTCTGTATTTCTATGTATTAGTAACAAAGCCCAACAGCAAGAGATAGAAAGAGAAATCCCACTTAAAGCTAGGGTAGACACTATAAAATATTTAGGAGTTTACCTGCTAAAACAAACCCAGGGACTTTATGAACACAACTGCAAGACACTTTTCACACAAATAAAGTCAGATCTAATAAGTGGAAAAACATCAGTTGCTTGTGGGTAGGCTGAGCCAATATAATATAAATGACAATTCTACCTAAATTAATTCACTTATTTAGTGCCATACCAATTAAACTATCATATAATTATTTTCTAGAGCTGGGAAAAAAATAGTATCAAAATTCATCTGGAAGAAAAAAAAGGTCCAGAATATCAGGGGAACTAATGAAAAGAAATGCTAGGGAAGGTAACCTAGCGCTACCAGATCTCAAGTTGTATTATAAAGCAGCAGTTATAAAAACCACTTGGTATTGGCTAAGAAACAGAAGGGTAGATAAGTGGAATAAGCTTGTTACTCAAGACACAGTAGGCAATGCACATAGCAATCTAATCTTTGATAAATCCAAGGACCCTAGCTTCTGGGATAAGAACTCACTATTTGACAAAAATTGCTGGGAAAATTGGATAAAAGTGTGGTGGAAACTAGGCATAGACCAATGCCTGACACTGTACAAAAGAATAAAATCCAAATGGGTACACGGTCTAGGTATTAAGATTGATACTATGGATAAATTGGTGGAGCAAGGAATAGTGTATTTATCAGATTTATGAAGAAGGGAAGAATTTTTGACTAAAGAAGAGAGGGAAGGCATTATGCAGTGCAAGATAGATAATTTTGATTACATTAAACTGAGAAGTTTTTGCACAACCAATCCCAATGCAAACAAAATTTGGAGGGATGTAGAAAACTGGGAAAGAATTTTTATAGCTAATGTCAGTGATAAAGGTGTCATTTCTAGAAATATATAGAGAATTGAGTCAAATATACAAAAAAAAAGTCATTCCCCAATTGATAAATGGTCAAGGGTGTGACCAGGCAATTTTCAGAGGAAGAAATTAAAGATATCTATAGTCATATGAAAAAAATGCTCTGAATCACTTTTGATTAGAGAGATGCAAATCAGAACAACTCTGAAGTACCACATCGCACATATCAGATTGGCAAACATGACAGAACAGGAAGATGATAAATGTTGGAGAGGATGTGGGACAATTGGAACACTAATTCATTGTTGGTGGAGCTGTGAGCTGATCCAACCATTCTGGAGAGCAATTTGGAATTATGCCCAAAGGGCTATAAAAATGTGCATACCCTTTGACCCAGCAATACTGCTTCTAGGACTGTATTCCCAAGAGATCATAAAAATGGGAAAGGGTCCCACATGTACAAAAATATAGTAGCTCTCTTTGTGGTGGCCAAAAATTGAAAATCAAGGAGATGGCCATCAATTGGAGAATGGCTGAATAAATTGTAGTATATGAATGTAATGGAATACTATTGTGCTATAATAAATGATGAACAGGAAGACTTCAAAGAGGTCTGGCAAGACTTATATGATCTAATGCTGAGTGAAAGGAGCAGAACCAGGAGAACTATATGCACGGCAACGACCAAGTGTGCGACAGTTTTTTCTGGTAGACTTGTAACTTCATTGCAATGCACGGACTTAAAAAAAATTCCCAGTGGTCTTCTAAGGCAAAATGCCTTCCATATCCAGAGAAAGAACTATGGAATTGAATCTCAGAATGTAGCAGATCATTTTTTTGTGTATATATGTATTGCGTTTTGGTTTGTTAGATGATTTCTCCCACTCATTTTAATTCTTCAACACAGCATGATTGTAGTGAAAACGTATTTAATAGGAATGTATGTGTAGAACCTATACAAAAATGTATGCTCTCTCAGGGAGGGAGGGGAAAATAGTAATCTAAGTTGTATGGTAGTTATTGTAGAACACTGAAAATTAATAAAAAAGAACATTCCCCCCCCAAAAAAAAGAGACTGGGGGAGGGGGAATGATTGCTGTCTTCCAGCATTTCAAGGGCTATTAGACTAGGGGTTCTTCACTTTTTTCCTGTGTCATGGGAGACCCTTTTGGCAGTCTGGTGACATATATGGACCTCTCTTTTAGAATAATGTACTTTTAGAAAAAGTCAGGATTGAAGGAAATGCTAAATTTTAAAGGTTATTGAAAATAAAGATGCATTTTTTACCATTCATGTTCACAGACACCAAGAAATCTTATTTGTAGACCATTGGGGTTGGGGAGGCAGAAGGATTCTGTGAATCTCAGTTGAGAGCCCCTGGATCAAATTTATTCTACTTGTCTCTAGAAGAACTAGAAACAGTAGGTGGAAATACACACAGGCATATTTCACTTGATATCAGGGAAAGCTTCTCACTAATGCCACCTATCCAGAAATAGAATTTGCTGCTTTGGGAGGTATTGGGGTGCCCCTCAGAGGTTGGATGACCATTTGGGTGGGAAGATGGAATATGTTACAATGAGGATTCTTATTCAGGTCTGTTTTGGACTAGAGGGCTGCCTAGGTTTTTGGGGTTTGTTTTGTTTCCTAGCTATCATTCTGTAATTCTGTACTAGATTATTTCTCAGGTTCCTTCTATCTCTAAAAATCTGTGATCCTAGAAATTCTTATTTCTAGAACACACCTTCACAGAAAGTTTACAGATTGATTTCTGCTCCCCATGAGACAGGCAGGTAGTATACAAGTACAATAATACTTCACAGTGTGGTGAGGAAAGAACTTTGTAAGTCTTATCACCAATCTGAATGTGAGCCATATTCTTTTTGTTGTTAGAACTAAGATTTAATGAGTGAGAATGGGTAGGGAGTGGGGTTGTGTGATACAACCTGTATCCTGATTCTCAAGTCAAGTGATCAGGCATTGACTGTATTCTTAGCACTGTCTAGTGGGGGCCAAAAGAGAAACAGAAACTATGGTCCTCACCCGCGGGAAGCTCACAATCTAGTTGAATAACGAGAATACTTGTCATAGAATTTTTGAAGTTTGGAAGGGACATCAGTGGCCAACTAATCCAACTCACATATGACTGTTACATACCTGACAAGACACAATGGTGCCATAGAAAGAGCCCTGTCTTTAGAGTTATTGAAACTGGGTTCAGATTCTATTTCTAACTCTTTCCTGCTTCTGTGATTTCAGGCAAGTCCCTTAGTTTCCTTGGGCCTCGGTTCTGCATCTGTAAGTTGAGGGATGGGACTAGATGACCTTTCCAACTCCTTCCAACTCTCGAAGCAAGTCCATGTCCCAGAGTAGGCACACACATGAAATAGCTAGAGGATAATGGAGGGTACCAGAGAGTCAAGGGTAGGAATGCATGACTAAAAATTCCTGAATTTGGAGAAGGGAAAGATGAACTTGGGGTAGGGAAGGTGAACTTAGGACTTATAGCAAGAGAGTGGAGTGGTTTAGGAGACAGACAATGGGGGCAAATGATTGGAAACAGGAATGAATGAAACCTCTTCTTCATTCACCAAGATGGCTCCTAGGTTTCCTCAGAGCTCCCCATCCTTCTGGATGCCTTAAATACTTTTTGGCTCAATTTTTTCATCTGTGAAAGGAAAGTATAGGATGTGATGATTTCCTCAATATCTTCCAACTTGAAATCTATGATTCCTGAAAAAAGTCCCGGTATTCTCTTGGTAAGTAGGTATTTATCGTGAAACAACAGTGGAAGGAGTCAGGAATCCATTAGGAGACAGGAGACCTAGGCTTCCATCCTTCCCTAACCACTAACTGTCACTGTATTTGTTAGTGAAATGACAGGCCAGTTCTCTTCTCTCATTTCCCATTGCCTTATCTATAAAGACATAGGAATATTGTAAAGAGGAATATCTTTTAAAGACTTGAGAACTTTATTCAAAACAGTGGCTTGGAGGAGCCAAGATGTCAGAGTAGAAAGATTCACATATGCTAGCTCCGAACCCACAGTCCATAAATTACCTGTAAAAAGGAACTCCCAACAAATTCTGAAGCAGTGGAAGCCACACAACAATGGAGTGGAGGAGATTTCTGTTACCAAAGGTCTGTCGTGCACCAGACCAGAGCAGAGCCCAGCCCTGCCTTGGCCAACGGCCCTGAGAGGAGCAGATTGGAGCAGGTTTCAGGGACGGAATCTCCAACAGCTGCGAAGTTCCCTCCACCCACAGGCACTACAGGTCAGTGAGAGAGTCATCTGGACTGGCCGAGAGGGGAGCGGGGTGTCTCCATAACTCAGGCCCCCTCGGGAGGCAGCAGCAGGGGGAAGCAGCGGACAGGAGCTCCCGAAGCAGGCAGGAACTCGGGTCCATTACTGAAGGTCTCCCCATAAACCTCCTGAGGGAACTGAGCCTGGGAGGTGGCCCTGCTCCCACCTGAGCACCTGAAGTTAATTTTACCCTGAATAGCAGCCAGGCCTGCTGCTGAAAGCCCTGAGGCTGGGGAGCAGCATTTGAATCTCAGACCCCAAGCACTGGCTGGGCAGATCTAGGTTGGGTGGAGAGGAATCTCAAAAGTCAAGTAACTGGCTGGGAAAATGCCCAGAAAAGGGAAAAAAAATAAGACCATAGAAGGTTACTTCCTTGGTGAACAGATATTTCCTCCTTTCCTTTCTGATGAGGAAGAACAATGCTTACCATCAGGTAAAGACATAGGAGTCAAGGCCTCTGTATCCCGAACATCTGAAATAGCTATCCAATGGGCTCAGGCCATGGAAGAGCTCAAAAAGGATTTTGATAATCAAGTTAGACAGGTGGAGGAAAAACTGGGAAGAGAAATGAGAGAGATGCAAGAAAAG